>PVJS01025823.1:0-27533 GCA_004027185.1 Glis glis
TCAATCTCTCTCTCTCTCTCTCTCTCTCTCCAGCCACTACCGGGGACCCTTACCCACCTCACACTGTACTCTGCCCGTGTCCCCCTGTCTGTCTGTCTGTCTCTCTCCCTCTCCAGCCACTACCGGGGACCCTTGCCCACCTCATACTGTACTCTGCTCATGCCCCCGGAGACCCACCTCTGAGCATGACTACCTCCAGAGTATGAGGTCTGGGGGACATTTTACATCCAAACTGTAACAGAATTGAAGTAAACAAGATGTGATTAGAGCGAGGGATACCCATGAGGAGGCTGTTGGAAAAGTTGGAGCTAAAGATAGTTGAGGTCTGAACTAAAGTAATGGTAATGCCAAGAACAGGGTAGTTCTGAGAGATTCTTCTGTTAAAATTGACAGGCTTTGTGATTGGTTGAATGAGGGATACGAAGAAATCATTACAGCCTCATAGTTTTTTGGCCAGAATGACCAACTGAATTGTTACTGCTATTTACCTAGATAGAGACTAATTAATGGGGGAAGATAAGGTTCATTTGGGGATAGACTGAATGTGAAATTAGATGGACCACCCACTGGGAGACATTTCTTTGGAAATAAAGCTTTTGAAATCAGGATGGAAGTTGGGGAGCTTAAGTTGTGTATTTGGATCCATCTGCAAATAAATGTTGAAGTGGAGACAGTAGGTAAAAAAGTGAGGAGAGCAAGTGACTGAGAACAGAGTACTAAGAAACTTCAGTGGAAACTTATATTAAATGCTTAGGTTCTTAGGCTCATATTAAACTGAGGCTATAACGTAACCTTTTCATTTCTAATGAAAGTTTTAGCAAAAGTGCTCTTTGAAAAAGTTTAAAATTTTTCTTTGAAATTATGAATGACATAGATCTGCCTGGTGTGGTGGCGCATGCCTGTAATCCTGTACTTGGGAGGCTAAGACAGGAGGTTTGCTAGTTTGAGACTAGCCTCCGCAGCTTAGTCCCTGTTTCAAAATAAAATATAAAAAAGGCCTGGGGCCGGGTGTGGTGGTACATGCTTGTAATTCCAGTACTTGGGAGGCTGAGACAGGAGAATCCGGGTTTGTGGCCAGCCTCAGCTACTTAGTGAGACCCTCCGCAACTTAGTGAGACCCTGTTTCAAAATAAAGAATAAGAAAATAGGACTGGGGGTGTAGCTTGGAGGTAGAATGCCCCTGGGTTCAATCCCCAGTTCCTCCAAAAAAAGGGCTGGGGGTGTAGCTTAGAGGTAGAATGCCCCTGGGTTCAATCCCTAGTACCCCACATACACTGAAAAAGAAAGAAAGAGAGAAAGGAAAGGAAAGGAAAGGAAAGGAAAGGAAAGGAAAGGGGAAAGGAAGAGAAGAAAGAACTAGATCTATAGATCTATAGGGAGAAAAGTAGTTTAAAATGTTGAATTTTAATCTTTTATCTCTGTTTTAGATTGATTCCTTAAAAGATACCTTTGCAAGCACTTCTGAAGGTAAGAAATTCAGCTAATGTATCATCATTTGAGATACTTAAGATTGGTTGGGGGTGTGCATATGTGAGATCTAGAACAAATGTAGACTGGATTCTCATGCCACTTCTGGTTTTGCTGTGTGAGAACATTGAAGACATTGTTGAATCTCTCTCTTCCTTATCTGTGAAATCAGTAATGACTACGTCATTTCGCCAAATCATTGGGAGTGAATATAATTGAAGATGAAAAAACACCTTGCAAAGCCCAGGGTAACAGAAATGTGAGGAATGAATTTTGACAAAGTTAATTTTATGATTTAGGAAAAAAAAAAACCATGTTTTCGTAGCTCAAAGTGAGGGAAGGGCAAACGTATAGTGGTGGGGATGTATGTAAACTAACATAGTTCTCAGAATTCTATGTATCTCTAACAGATAATCCTTTCAATATATAACCAATTTAGTGCGGTTTTGCAATTTTTTCCTTAGGTCATGAAAAAACACCTGTTTCTACTCGTACTCGAAGCAGTGGTCATCTAAAGCGGCCAAAGATTGGAAAGCGGTTCCAGGATTCTGAATTTGGTAGTTCTCAAGGTGACGAGGAAAACATTGCCCAAACTTCATCTCCAGCTTCTGCAAACAAGTAACAAATCATTTATTTTACTCCCCTTGTTTTGTTTATTCTTACTTTCATATTATTAGTACTTAGTACTTAATGTAGAGGCATTGTGCAGCAGTGCCTTTGGTGTAGGAGTTGATATTTGTGTTCTTCTAAAGGTTACTGATTATGCTTCCCAGGGGTATGTGTTTCCTTGACAGTGTTATAGAGAGCAGTTGCTGGTGAGAGTTGGATAAACTTACTATTGAATCTTTAATGTATGAAAACTAGGAGAATATTCTAGGTAGTCTATTATCCCAAATGTGTCATTATCACCAATTTTGAATGGTGAATTTTAGTAATACTGAAGCTTAGTCAATTTTTAAAAAACCCTCAGTTTTACTTTATAACTCATCCATTTTACTGGGCTATTGGATAGAATGTATAAATTAGTGATAACCATAAGTAGTGCAGTCAATTCTTCCAGAAACTTAGTCAACTGAATCAAAAGAATACCTGGGTTAAAACTTTATACTCTGTCTTTCTTTGGGACTTAAAGAAAGCAAGATATTAAATTTGTAATAAAATTAGACCTCTGTTCTAGTCTAATAGTAGTTCTGCAACTGTTCCTTCATCAACCATTTAGTTAATTCACAACGTTGCCATTTTTGTCGTCACATTATCTTACTCAGGTAGCAGATTCTGTAGCTGTGTAATTGCAGTATGTAGAGAATTTTAAATTTTGGTAATTATGTAAATTTATTTTAGTAAAATTCATAATACTAAAAGCAAATATAAGTAAATGTTTTAATCTAGTAATTTGTGAAAAGAAAGTAAGAATTTAGATAACTACATGGTTTTCTTTTTTTTTTTTTTTGCGGTACCGGGGATTGAACGCAGGGCATTCTACCTCCGTGCTACGCCCCTGGCCCTATTTTTTATACTTTATTTGGAAATCGGGTCTCACGAAGTTGCGGAGGGCCTCACTAAGGAGAGAGAGAGAGAGAGAGAGAGAGAGCGAGCTGAGGCTGGCCGCAAACCCAGATCCTCCGGTCTCCGCCTCCCAAAGTACTGGGATTACAAGTGTGTGCCACCACGCCCAGCCTTACATGGTTTTCTAACTGAGCAGTGTTTTGATGTAGTACCCTTTTTATTTATTTATTTATTTATTTATTTTTATTTATTTATTTATTTATTTATTTATTTATTTATTTATTTTGCGGTACCAGGGATTGAACCCAGGGGCGTTCTACCTCCGTGCTACACCCCCGGCCCTATTTTTTATACTTTATTTTGAAACCGGGTCTCACGAAGTTGTGGAGGGCCTCACTAAGTAGAGAGAGAGGGAGGGACAGGGGGAGAGAGAGAGAGAGAGGGAGAGAGAGAGGGAGGGAGAGAGAGTTGAGGCTGGCCGTGAACCCGGATTCTCCAGTCTCCGCCTCCCAAAGTACTGGGATTACAAGCGTGCGCCACCACGCCCGGCTGTAGTACCCTTTTTAGAAGGGAATATAACAACCCTTTTTTTTTTTGCGGAACTGGGGATTGAACCTAAGGGCATTCTACCTCTGAGCTATACCCCCAGCCCTGTTTTTTTTTTAATCTTTATTTTGAAACAGGGTCTCACTAAATTAAGGAGGGTCTCACTAAGTTGCTGAGGCTGGCTGTGAACCTGCAACCCTCCTGTCTCAGCCTCCCAGGTACTGGGATTACAAGCGTGCAGGACCACGTCTGGCTAACAACACATTTTAAATTGAACATCCCAGAATTATTGTGAATTTTAATTTGCTTTTCATAAGCAGAACAGGAAGAGTAAGACTAAATGATTGAACCCTTCCTCAGGGACAATGAAGAACAAAACATCATCTTTTCCCTTGAAGAATTACTGCCTAGTGGTAAAGACAGACACATACAGAGCTATGAGCACTGCAGGGTGAACTGTGATAGAAAAATAATAGAACTATAGAATGCTGGGGGTGCAAAGGAGAGAGGGTGGGTGGGAGTGTGCCTGATTGAGGGAATGAAGAGATTTGGCATTTGGGGCCAGGACTCCAAAGGTAAGTAGACACTCAATAAGCAGCGTTGGGAGAGAAGACTTTCTAATCTGAGTCCACCAACTATAGTTTGCAGGCTAAATCTGGCCTGCTACTGGTTTTGTTTTTCAATGCTGGGGATCGAACCCAGGGCATTGTACATGCTAGGCAAGCACTCTACCACTGAACCACATCCCCAGCACTGCTACCTGTTTTTGCCCCATCACCTGTTTTTGAAAATGAAATTTTTATTCTAAGACATCTGTGCTCATTAGGTTTATTTATTTTTTTATTATAGCTTATTTTGCATTACAGTGGCAGAGTTGAGAAGTTGGGACAGAGACCATGTGACCCATAAGGTCTAAAGGAAAAGTTGCTGGCCCTGGTATAGACCAGTGCTGTCCAATAGAGCTTTCTGTGGTGCTAGTGATGTTCTGTATATGTGCCACTCAGAATGGAAGCCACTAGCTAGGGTACCCATGGAGGTCTTGAAGTGTTGCTAGTGTAATTAAACACTTGGATTTTTTTTTTTTTTTTTTGGTACTGGGAATTGAACTCAGAGGGATTCTACCTCTGAGCTATACCCTCAACCCTATTTTTTATATTTATTTTGAAACTGTGTCTCGCTAGGTTGATGAGAGTCTCACTACTTGCTGAAGCTATCCTCGAACCTGCAATTCTCCTGTCTCAGCCTCACAAGCATGTGCCACCACACTCGGCTCAAGTCCTGGATTTTTAAATTTCATTTCATTCTAATTAACTTAAATCTGAATAGTGACCATGTGTCTTGTGGCTTCCATGTTAATGCAGATCTAGACCAAAGAAATAACATGAGGAAAAGCACAAAGCTAGGAGGAATGTTGACTGGGATAGTTGATGTATAAGGTGGGTATAGTAGGAAATAAAAACAGGGATTTAGTCATTTTAAGTCTTGAGAGGAGGTACACTTTATTCACAGAACTTATAGAGAACCATTGAGGTTTCTGAGCTGGTCTGTGTCAGGTGCAGATAGGTGGATTAGGAAGACAACTCTGAAAGCTTTGATGAAGAATATGCTGCAAGTCCAGAGATGAGTGGGGAAGAAGTTACAGTGGTCCAGAGAGAATGTGGGCCTGAAGCAAAACTGTGAAATGGGAATAAAAAGTTAGGGATATGTTTGAAAAGCATTTTAGAGCTAGAACTAAATCATTAAAATTTCTTGTCCATGCTAATGTTTTTGAGAATGAAAGGGGCATTATTAATAATTTGGCTAGGTTGTTGCTCAGTGGTAGAGCATGTGCTTAGCATGCAGGAGGACTTGGGTTGCATCTCCAGTACCACAAAAATATAATTATGCCAGTATACATAATAGATTAAGAAGATGATGATGTTATTAATTTGAATTGAAGAACAAGGTAAGAAAGAAAACAAATTTGTAAGAAGACGAAGAGGTTGGTTTTGGACCTGCAAAATATATAGTTGACTGAAGGGGACTTAATTCTCTAAAATAATACTTTGTTAAGAAAGGATTTCTATATTTGGGGGGCTGAGACAGGAGGATCACAGGTTCGAGGCCATCCTCAATAACTTCTCAAGGCCCTCAGCAATTTAGTGAGACCCTGTTTCAAAATAAAAATAATAATAAAATAGGGCTGGGGGTGTAGCTCAGAGGTAGAACACCTCTAGGTTCAATATTCAGTACCTTCCTCCCCCACAAAAAACCCCAAAAAGGATTCCAGAAATTTTCTATTGATCCTTAATAGAACAAGAATGTTTTTCTTTTTTCTGTGGTATTGGGGATTGAACCCAGAGTTGCTCTACCACTGAGTGACATTCCCAGCCCTTTTTATTTTAGTGTGAGACAGGGTCTCACTAAATTGTTCAGGCTGGCCTTGAACTTGCAATCCTCCTGCCTCAGTCTCCTGAGTCACTGGGATTATAGGCATGCAACACTTCACCTAGCCTTTGTTATCTTTTTTTTTTTTTTGTGGCACTAGGAATTGAACCCAGGGCCTTCCATATGCTAGGTAAGTGCTGTACCACTGAGCTACATCTGTACCTAGCCCTTTTCTTTTGTTTTCTAGATTGGAATCTACTGCACGCACATCAGAGAGCTCAGAAGAATTCCTAGAAGAACCTGAGCAGAGAATGATCGAATTTGAGGATGAAAGCAATGATAAAGATGCACGGCCTACATCAGAAACCCAGCCACACCTGGAGAAGCAAGATGGTGAAAAAGTATGAGGTCACTTATTATATAGATTGAATGGAAATAAACTAAACTTTAACATTCTTAATCGTAAATTGTTAGAAAAGTATAATGATATATTTTAGAAATTATGTTTATTGTCAAAAAGCTAAAGAAGGTCATCCAGGTACTAGAGGTAGGGAAAGGATAAAGTTACAAGTATAATTTTCTTATTTCAAGCTGAGCTTACAAAAGTTTAAGTTGTATCAGATATAAATAGAAATGTTTAAACAGTAAGGTCCCTTAGTACAATTAAAATATAAATTGATTTATGGGATTAAATACACTGAACAAGTACACAAATGATGTGACCTTATAGACCCAATTTGAGTGCCTTCAGATCCAAAAAGCCCTCATTTGTATCCCTATTTTGGTTAAAAGGATAGGAATTAGTTATCCAAAAAAAAATTGACCATAATTGATCTTAGAAATTCCTGTAAAAGTAACTAAGTTCATTTTTTTTCTAAACAGGAGAAAATAAGTAGGCAACTCTTTTGTAACTAAGTAAACCATTCATCTGCCTTGATTCCTGCAGCTCTTCAAATATTTATTCCTGTCCTCTATATTTCTTCTCTCTATCCATTTCCTATCCTTTTTCTTTAATATCTTCAATCCTTTCCTCTGTACAGATTCCTTTTTTCTCCCTTCATATGTACTTGACTTTCTTGAAGTATCTTTTACCTCTTTCTAAGTCTATTCACCAAGCAGGGGAATAACTACATTACCACTTTTATTTTCCTAAAGCACTTCAAAAATGGGATTTATATGCAAGTAAATGATTATGGGAATATATATATATTTTTTTTCTTTTAAATACTAGAATACACTGTAGTATACTGTATATCATGTAACTTATTACATTCATCCAGCAAGACACTGAACACATGCTCTTATAGTACACAAATGACAACTTCCATGGCTTTCCTTACCTGGTTAACTACTTTCCCCTCATCAGAATACTTTAGTCCATGGATTTATAACACTTCTGTTTTTTGGTTTCTTGGATTTTTAAAAAAAAATCTCTGAAGTTTTATGTGTATTAAACTTATAAAAGAAACTACTATACTTGGTCTTAGCCAAGGGGCCAAGAAGTGATTTTATATGTATGTATTTATGTTTGACTCTCCTCCTTCTTGCTGCTTTCCCCTTATTGTGGACATTTGAGAAAGTTCTAGAAAAATTTCTGATCTTTTGGCTCATGGTCTCATTTTTGAAAACACAGTCAATCTAATGACTTCAACTTTATCTCTCTGAGATGGCCAATAACTCTAGATTTTCAATATTTATCCAGACTTGAGTCCCATAATGTCATTTGCCTACTGAATGTTTCTATTTGCACAGATGTCTTTTGTCATCTTTAATTCAACACAATATTTTATTACTTCTGTATTGAGTCTGTTTTCCTTTTTCTTATCTTTCATTATGTTCTCAAACCTAAAACTTGAAGGATTAACCTTTTCTCTTCCATTGCTTCTCACTTTGAGTTATCATATTCTATTTTTTTTAAGTTTTTGGCTTATCTTTCACATTTTTTCCTTTTAATATTTCTCCCACTCTGGTTGGTCCTTTTATGAGCTTATTGTAATTACCTTCTTCTGTGTACAATTGATTTTGTATATTACTTTTAATAATAGCAGTATATATTATAGAAGAAGTCTTAGAAAATTTTTGTTATAGAAAAATATAAAAGTCTTTGATTTTAACATCTCTTTTGGAAAACTTTATAAGTTTTCAAGAATTCTGTATCATCTCTTCTGTATCATTTAGACAAATATCTATTCCTGAACATTCAAGTGCATTAGTTTTCTTTCTTTTGTGTGATACTGAGGATTGAACCCAGGGGCATTCTACCTCTGAGCTACACCCCCAGCCCTATTTGTATTCTTTGTTTTGAAACAGGGTCTCACTAAGTTGCGGAGGGCCTCACTAAGTAGCTGAGGCTGGCTGCGAACCTGTGATCCTCTTGTCTCAGCCTCCCAAGTACTGGGATTACAAGCATGCACCACCACACCTAGCTCAGTTTTCTTATTTTTAAACTGGCAATAAAATTCCTTCTAATTATGAATGTCACTAGGATTAATTTGGTATATTTAACAATAAATATAAGTAAGTTGATAAACATTGGGAGAATTTGAGAATTTGGAGGATTTGTGTTATCTGATCACCTTTCCATATTTTAATAATATGATGCAGGGAGCCAGATTGCTTAAAATGACCCTGGGTTGACTGGCAGTGAGCTAGCTGAGAATGAGGCTCTCTTCTCCCTGCAAGAAACAGCACCCAAACTCAGCTTCTCATGAAATTTGTAGTGCTTTCTCTTTTTGGCAAAGTAAACTAATTTCCCATAGGTCCAAAGATTCCAGATTCTGAACAGCTGGTATTCCTTAAACAGCTGGCATCAAGTCTAGACTCTCTTTACTGAAAGGGTTCCTCCCATGATTGCTCTTTAAGAAGGAAGAGCAAGAAGGGGGCAGGGTCCTTTCACTGAAGTTCAGAGCCACACTGTGCTCCTGCTGCAAAACATCCTGGTCCTACTCCATCTCCATAAGAACAGTGGAAGTATGGAGTACTCAATGGATTCTTTATTTTGCTGACCCTCTTCCAGGCTTCCCTTTTCCTTCAGTAAAACTATTACTTAAAGAGGGTTAAATAATAGTTCTAATCCCCTATAATGTTGTAAATTCAAGGGACCCATCTTAGATAACAAGTTAGTTTGTAATCATGTCTTAACTTTCCCTCCCGGTGTAGGACTCTGAATTAGAACCTATGAATGGTGAGATAATGGATGATACTCTTAAGACTTCACTTATAACAGAAGAGGAGGATTCTACTAGTGAAGGTTTAGAAGAAGAATTAAAAGTACAGTCATTTAATTCCAGTGAAGATACTACAAATCTTGTTCCACTGGTGGTAGAATCTTCAAAACCCTCAGAGGCTATTGCACCAGATAAGGTAAGGCAGAAATAACCTCACATTTTATAGTTAAAGTATGTCAATATTGGTGCCATTGGGGGTAAAGGGTGTAAGATATATATATATGTGTATATATATATTCTCCACCTTAACTTGTACAGTCCTTCAGAAAAATTAACTTTTATTCTAGATTTGTATTGTAAGAAAATATAATCAATAATGCTCTATAAATTCAAATCTTTATATCATTCATATCTACCTTATGGGATTAAATCCCCAACACCCCCCTACCAAAAAAAAAGTCATATCTGCCTTATTGTAATAAAATGAGTTTTACTTTGTAGACTTAGGGGAATGCTTAGAAAAATGGATAAACATGATTTAACAAATATTTGAGTACTTAATTGTTTACACAGTCTATGACCAATATAATTGTAATTTGTTTTAATTAGGAAGATAGATTAGTGGGAAAAAATTGGACTATTTTAAAAGAAGTTTAAAAGTAACAACTTTTGAATATTCTAAATTTTTGGCTAAAAAAACTATTGTATTACATTGCTTTATTGTGTCTCACCTAAGTCAGTGAATAAAACTTTGATTGCTCTTACTTATCATCTAATGAAACTATAGTCAAATTTAGTGGGGTAGCACAGTGTTATGTCCCAAGGGATTTGTGGTTCTGGTTCTAGTAATACCAGAAAACTAAAACTTAGAAGGGTGATTCATGGTTTTGAGCAAGAATCTTGATATTAAGTGTAAAGTGTCTTATGTACTCTTTGAGGTAAAACAAGTACTTTTATCTATTAAGTAAAAATTTAATGTATTAAAATTACCATAATTTTGAATAAATTGGTTTGTATTCAGAATATGCACAAAATTCACCAAAATAATGAATACTGACTTACTTAAAGTTCAGTATTATTACATATTAATGTCTGAGAATAATTCATTTTAGAACTGTATTGAGAAGGGTTGTTGACCAAGTTTTTTGTTTTCAGACCCCACATATAACTGATTCAGAAATGTTGATAGACCAAAGCCCTTCTGATGACAAGGGGCACACTGAAGAGAAACTGTCCCTAGTTTCAAGAAAGAAAGCACATTTGGGGAGTTCAGACAGTGTTGCCACTATCTCAAATGAAGAACGATCTGACAGTGGTTTTCCAAACTCTGTGGTAGCTGAGTTTTCTGAAGAACCGGTCTCTGAGAATTTATCACCCAACACTACTTCCTCATTGGAAGACCAGGGTGAGGAGGGAGTACCTGAGCCCCAGGAGACATCTGCTGCTCTTCCTCAGAGCTCTTTGATAGAGGTTGAACTTGAAGATGTGCCATTTTCACAGAATGCAGGACAGAAGAACCAGTCAGAGGAGCAGTCAGAAGCATCTTCTGAGCAACTGGATCAGTTTACACAATCAGCAGAAAAAGCTGTGGATAGCAGCTCAGAGGAGATAGAAGTAGAAGTGCCTGTGGTAGATAGGCGGAATTTAAGAAGAAAGGCCAAAGGGCACAAAGGACCAGCCAAGAAGAAAGCAAAGCTGACCTGAGTGAAGAAGAATGCGTATGATAAATCCTCTTCTTTGTAACAATTGTTGTTTCTAAAACATGGTAATTAATAAACAGCATGGGGCACAGGACAAAATTTCCAAAATTTCAATTTGAACTTATTTATGATACAGTTTTTCTCTTCCCTTTAGGACCTAGGATTTACCATTTTTCTTAATTATTTCAGGCTATTTTGTGTAAATACAATTTTTTATTTTTATTAACCATTTTTCAATTTTGGGAAACCAGATCATACTATATTTTTCTTTAGCAGGTGGGACATCTGACCATTAATATGACAAAAAATAAAAAACAAAACAATAAGTTTTCCATTACTTGTAAGGATCACAGAAATCTTTTATACTAAGAGTTTTAATAGTAAAACTTAGTGAGGGTTCTAGAAATTTTATCTTAAATATCAAAACTAGTCACCATTTTTAAAATGTAGGCAATGCTAAACAAAAATAAGTGCAGTAAATTAGAATAAATATAACCTCATGTAAATGAGAGCACAAAAATAAAAATTTATGGTCACAGTCTTAATCAAGGTGATATTTTGGTTTAAGACCTCTTAATCTTAGATGAGATTCAGTTTCTTTTGACTTCAATGTCTGTAGAAAGGTACACACAAAATCTATTTTTGACTCCTATCATCTAGTATTAACAGGACTACTAGGGATTTAACTGTGACATGTGGGCATATTTAAAATTCCATTTGAAGTATTAGTTTGCTGTGACTTTTTAAGATCTATGCATATTTGAAAATGCTTACAATCTTGAGTACACTTCCACCTTTGGTCAGGTAAACATCTCAACTAATGGAATTTAGGGATATAGTTTAATTTTAGACTATCTGGTCCTGATCAGTTAAGCCAGAGACAATATTTTTGTTCCCATCCAATTAATCTCTACACTTCAGAAGTGAGGCTCTTTTCTAAGCCTTCTCCTTAATCCCCCCACTACCCTAATTCTATAGTCCTATTTCCCTTCAGTTTTCATCTGCCCCTCTAACTCATGGAGTGGTTCTCCAGTCAAAAGGCTGGCCTGCCTGCCTGCCAACCAACCAGCCAGCCAGTTTATAGCCCTTGGCATCCATTTTATGGTTAGGTTTGGAGCTGCACCCCACAATCTTAGAACCCAGATGTCAGGAGTAAGCTACCTTAGGAGCTATAGTCACAACCCCTTGAAATCAAATTGGAGGGTTCGGTTGTCCTGTTGGTCTTCTTGACTTCAGATTTGTTCTGAGAATACCAGTTCCAAGGTTGCCTCTTTTTCATACTTTGTGTTGCCATAGCAAAAGCATTTATTTGCCTAGGAAATATTGGAGGGAAAATTTTTTTCATTTTTGTATGGTAATTTGTTTTGAAATTTAAAAAATGGTTATTTTTATAATTCAAAGAGAATCTCAAAACCAGCCCTACTCATTGGAAGTATTATGTGTACTTCTTTTTGCACTTAAATTGGAGACTGTTTTAAGACTATTTTGATTTGTTTTTGAAACAGCTTGTTCTTGATCACTTTGTGAAAGAAACATGCTATCACTTTCTGCCGTCATTTGCGGTGCTATGGATTTATGTTGAAAGTTTATTCAGTCTTGAGTCAGGTGATGTGGTGATGTCATGTCATTGAATTTATTCTGGGATACTGGTGTTTTAGAAAGATCTAATTAGTTAAAAATCCTTTTAAGCAAGCAAAATAATAAATCCTCATATTTATATCAGATCTGGAACACTCATAGTTCCTATTTTCTTTACTGGTCAGGAAGTTAGATGGCTTCAATCTAAGTGAAAATTAAAGCACTTTGGCTATTTGTTTTCTCAACAAATGCTTAATTAAGTGAAAGAGTATGAATAATGCTACTAAATCTACCAAATGTTTGTGCTGTTTTATACATTTTATGAGAAACTTGTTAAAATCACAACTAGGGATATAACTTAAAAGATTCTGTTAAGATTCAGAAAACTCTTAATTTCCTATTTTTCATTTCTTCAAGTTGATTTTAAAAATTGTAGATATTCTACTCATTTACTAATTCATTGTTCTTTACATTCACCTTTTTATAGGTGTAGTTTTTAAGAGACTGTGCTAACTGTTGATTTGTGAATAGTCTTGCGTTTACAAAAAATTTAGTTATTCATATACAAACAATGACTGGGGACTAACAGTATAAACTTATACTTGTTAAACATGTTTGGTTTAAGCAGTAAAGGAATTCAAGCAATTTCAAAATTTTTTGTTCAGCATACAAAAAATTTGTTAAACATATTTTCTGACAGGAAATGTTATTTTGGGGTTTATAGATCATAGAGAAAAGTTAGGTCACATGGAAAAACCTAACTTTCATGTTCAGTAACCTATGTGGACTATGTAAAATTAACAAATTTTATCCTTCATAGAGAACCTAAATTAACTTAATCAGATACTTATAGTTTTTACAAAACATTGCAGAAATTTCCAGAATTAAAGAGGACTGCAATGTGATTTCAACCAGCTAGTCTTAGTTGTTGAGTGTTCAGTCATTCTGCATAGTCCTTTGTGAACTATTTTGTTTAGAAGTCTTGTTTGTGGAGAAGGGAGTTGACTTATTGTGTACATACATACATATATATATATATATATATATATTTCCTTGTGTAATATAAAGCAGATGGTTATTAGCAAAAGTTTAGTTCTACTTTCAAGTTTATTCAACTGCTAGACCTTACAGAAATTAGTATATTTAAGAATTTATTATAAAGCTCTTCTACAACTTTTAAAGGTGAGAGTTCTATTATGATTTTCTTATAAACTCAAACAGCATGACTTAGAATGTCAGACTTCTACTTAAAATGTGTCTATATTCATGGTGTCTCCATACACTGCAGAGATAAGGATAACATCTAGTCATTGATGGTTACTTTTAGCAGGTTACCAGAACACTACCTAAAATGGTTTCAGTGACTTTAGAAAAGTATCTTGAAGGTTTATGATTGCATCAAACGGAGCCTTTACCTAATATCTAAATATCTGCTCTTATGTTCTGCTTTATCCTTCGGGATTACCTTCTAAGGTTTGGTCACACCAGCACACTGAAACAATTTTAATGTAAATAAAGAATTTATACTAACATTCTTCATCTGTGTAACAGAATTTTAGAAACAGATTTCTGCCTTTGATGTCCACTAGTAGCAAAATGGGTGTTTCAGGTGTGATCCAGTCTTTCATAGGTGATTTGTTGTGCTATGCTTGTTTTCATACTTAATATCAATCTTCCTTCTACAAGATAATTTGCTGCTTTATTTTTGGTTCTAAAAAATAAGCAAGCCTCACTTCTGTAGTATCTAATGATTATCTGAAGTAATTTTATCCCTTTCACCTTCTAGAACTTAATTCACACATTACCTACCCATTTTTATTAGTGGCAAAATAATGTTAACTTCTAATTGTAACAAAGGTTCAGCTGCTGTCAAGTGATTCTGTCCTACTAGATTGTCATTTCCAAGGAACTAGCCTTCCTTTTCCTGTCTGTACAAGCTCTAAAACTTCAACTATGTTTATAGGACCTTGAAAAAATGTTACATTATTCAGAATAGCAAGTCTTACTGAAGTATTTAAGTTTGTTTTCTTGATAGTTTTTTTTAAGTTTGAAGTAGTTATTAAACCTATATTTTGAGTTTTTTTCTGGTTTGTTTTGAAATTCTTTTATCTTTTCCCCCACTTTCATTCATGAAGGTGTGCTTAGATAATGAATTTGTTTAGACATTGAATGATTTTGTTAAAGGCACAATTAATCATATTGGTTGTACTTTGAAGACAGACTTTGAAAAAAATAAACAGAATTTAAAGTGATGTGGTGATTAGAGATTAATGTAATAGACACCCTAAAAGCTCAGTCGTGACCATTCAATTCTGATCACAAAACTGCTTTGATCAAGTTACAACCCTAAAATATGATGTTTTTATATTTACTAATTAACTGCAAATAAATTTCTCTTCAGGACATAAGTGCAAACTAAGCTAGAATTATCTAAAACAAATTTTAATAACTTAAGTATAGTAGACTACCCTTTGTTTAGAGTACAGAAAATACTAAAGTTTATTTTAGTTAATTGACTTAACTGTACAAAGAAGGGTTAATCACAGGTGAAAAAATTTTAGTGTAAATATTTTATAAGCTTAAACATTATCGTGTTAATCTTACAATGAGGTGGAAAAGGCTTCAGCAAATTTCCTAATTTATGCTACGTAATTAAATTTGCATTAACCTTTGTGAATATTTTCAACACTAATGCTTTTTCCAGAAATGAGAGATCTGCATTCTGAATATGCACTGTTTAATGCAAATATGCACTGTTTAATACAGATATTGATATTTGTAGGTTAGCTTTTTTTTTTTTGGTACTGGGGATGGAATCCAGGGGCTTTCTACCCCCCGAGCTACACCCCCAGCGCGACTTTTATTTAGAAACAGGGTCTCACTAAGTTGCTGAGGCTGGCGGCGAATCTGCAAGCCTCCTGTCTCAGCCTCCCATGTATTGGGATTACAAGTGTGCGTAATCATGGCCTGCTTGTAGGTTTGCTTTTTTTTTTTTGCAGTACCGGGGATTGAACACAGGGGTTCTACCTCTGCGCTACACCCCCCGGCCCTATTTTTTTTTGCAGTACAGGGGATTGAACCCTGGGGCATTCTACCTCTGCACTACACCCCTGGCCCTATTTTTTTATACTTTATTTTGAAACCGGGTCTCACGAAGTTGCGGAGGGCCTCACTAGGTAGAGAGAGACAGACAGACAGAGAAGGAGAGGGAGAGGGAAAGGGAGAGGGAGCGAGAGCGAGAGCGAGAGCTGAGGCTGGCCACAAACCCGGATCCTCCAGTCTCCGCCTCCCAAAGTACTGGGATTACAAGTGTGCGCCACCACGCCTGGCTGGTTTGCTTTTACAGTTGTTCAATCTTACTAACATGGAAGCCCATAGCCAACCCCAAAATAAAGACCAATTTGTAAAAGTGGGCCATTTTAATGTCATTTTTACAGTTTAATAAATAGTTCTCTTGATGATGACTGCAGATATGTTAAGGCTGTTCGGTAGTTACTAAGAAACATCACAGCAATGATGGTTTTTCTGATTGGTCTGTAGTAAGAGTTACTTGTATGAAACTGCTGTTAAACCAGTAAGACTGCATTTATGCATCCATCATTTTCAGGATTGTTGGTAACCTGGGCATATTTCCCTAAGGAAAAGAAAACAAAAAAGGGAAAAAGGAGAAATGTTAGCTAATAAAAATTAGTTTAACTTTACTTTGTGGTGCTGGGGATCAAACCCAGGGTCTAGCACATGGTACTAAGTATGCTACTACTGAGCTACATCCCCAGTCCCCAAATAAAAAGAATTTAACCTTTGTCTAAAATATTCCTAATTATCATTTTTAAATGAACAATGGAGGATAAATGAGATTTTACAAATTTAAGTCATGGATGATCAAGGTGTTCTTTGTTTTTTTTTTTTTTTAATATAGGCATTCTACCTCTGAGCTACACCCCCAGCCCTATTTTTTATTTTGAAACAGAGTCTCACTAGGTTGATGAAAGTCTCACTACTTGCTGAGGCTGTCCTCGAACCTGTGATCCTCCTGTCAGCTTCCCAAGTACTGGGATTACAAGCGTGCACCACCACGCCCAGCTTCCAAGTTGTGTTCTGAATGCAATTTTTATGTGAAGTTTTACAAATAGTAGTCAGCTTTATTAGTGGACTACACTAACAAGCCTCTAGTTTTCCACATGACTCTTCCTGAAAAATGCATCAGGTTTTAAATGAGTTTCAAATCAACTTAACCTATTTTAACACTGAGGTTAGCCAACATGAAGTATGAGTCAATAAATCAAGAATTTCAGTTGTAGTCTTCTCTTTTGAAGAACATCAAAATTTAGAGATAATCTGGCACTAATAGCAGAAAACTGTGCAAACAATGAAAAACATTTTAAGTTCTGCAAGACAAATTTCAATTATAAATTATGGAAATACTGTGGTGGTATGTTTGATATATGCCTCCCTTCCCCAGCTCATGGTGAGTTTATTGTACTTCCAGTATTTGTTAGTTAAAGTTATAATTTTGCATCTCCTTGCCTTAGAAAAAGTGAATTTTATTAAAAAGCATCAAATTGAATCTAACAATGCAGAACACCTTATGTATGAAAACCAATGTGACAAATTATTTTATTTTTAATTTTTTGTGGTACTGGGGATTGAACCCAAGGGCATTCTGCCTCTGAGATACACTCCCACCCCTATTTTATATTTATTTTGAAACAGGGTCTCATTATATTGCCCAGGCTGGCCTCTAACTTGTGATCCTCCTGTCTCAGCCTCCCAAACAATGGGATTACAAGTGTGCCATCACACCAGGCTCCAATAAGCTAAAAAAAAAAAACTGCATTCATAACTGTTTCTACAAAAAATATTCTTCCTAAAGATTTACATCAAGTTTTAACTATTTAAAAAAAATCTTGCTCTGTATTTTGTATAAACTTTGAAAGTATTTCTATTAGAAATATGGATCAGCAACAGCCCAGCATTCAAAAATTCACTTACCCCAAATAACCTTGCCTCCTTGTGTTACAAGGCCCAGCTCGCTCACGTTCACCTCAATGACCGTACCTTTCGTAATAACACCCAAAGTTGTATATAGTGGGGATGAAGGATTTTTTTTCACACCAAGTATTGGCAGGCAAAAGGTGGCTTTCAGTTCAGGATGTGTTACGTGGGCCTTCTTGAAACGTAAGCCCTAGTAAGTCAAACACAAAAGTCTGAGTCCAAAATGTTAATGTTTTTGCTTATCTTTTCTAATCATCTCAAAAAAACCATGGGTTGAGTGATCTTAAATCTTAAATCACCTATAATAAAATACATTATTTCTATAGACTAAAAACCTGAAAGATATGTGAGGAAAAACTCCACACATGTACTCTTGAAAAATTTTTTTATCATTTAATAGCTCCCTATCAACCTACTCATATTTTACTTTGTCTAGTCATTTACATTTGTTGAAAACTTGCTACATGCCAGTCACAATGCTAGAGCTCACATCTGGCTCCTTGAAACGTGGTAACATTACAACATAGCCCCATACAACAAATCCCCCTTTTTTTGTTTTTGACTGGGGATTGAACCCAGGGCATTCTACCTCTGAGCTACACCCCCGGCCCGATTTTTTATTATTTTGAAACAGGGTCTCACTAAGTTGCGGAGGGCATTACTAAGCAGCTGAGGCTGGCCATGAACCCAGATCCTCTGGTCTCAGCCTCCCAAATACTGGGATTACAAGCGTGCGCCACTGCATCCAGCTACAAATCCCCTCTTTAAATGATAAAAACAAGTATCAGCAGGCTTAATGATTTGATTCCAGATTAAATGGTATGTGGTAAATAGAATCAAGTCTAAATACCTATATACCTCAGCTATCTTTCATGATGCAATACAGGGTGGACTGTCAGCCTTCTTTGTGTTCATGGTAACATAATTCAAAAACTCGCGATCAGCCAGAGAGGTCTTCATTATAAAGACCAGTTATGAAGCTAATCACCTAGATAGGGTCTTCTGGGGTGTACTATATCAAATGCCACACACCATAGTCTAATTTTACCTGTATGAGGGTGGGGGTAAAATGACACTAAATCAGATTCTTAGTAATGGACTCATACTTATTGGAACAGCCTAATATATTATCTCCCTATGTAACTGTTACTAAAATATATTGAGAAGATTATGAATATGAAATTAATTGAGCCAGGCATGGTGGTGCAAGCCTACAATCCCAGTACTTGGGAGGCTGAGAGGATTGCAGTTTCGAAGCCAGTCTCAGCAACATAGTGAGACCCTGTTTCAAAATAAAAAATAAAATAGGGCTGGGAGTGTAGCTCAGAGGTAGAATGCTCCTGGGTTCAATCCCCAGCACCATCACCACCAAAATAAATTAAATAAATATATAAATAAATAAAACAGGGGAGTCAATGATATAACCCAAGAGTAGATGAATGTTTTTCGTAAATGACCAGAGAATAAACATTTCAGGCTTTTGCAGACCATAAGGTCTCTAGTGCGCTACTCAACTCTTGAGGGACAGAGTGGGTATGTAATATATATATGAAAAGGCATGGCTGAGTTCCAGGAAGACTTTTTATTTTTACAAAATAAGACTGCATGTGTGTATGCATGAGTGAGTGTGTGTGTTACTGGGGACTGAACCCAGGGGCGTTGTGTTCTTCCTCCGAGCTATACCCCCAGACATTTTTTTTTTTTTTTTGCGGTACCGGGGATTGAACCCAAGGGGCGCTCTACCTCCACGCTACACCCCCGGCCCTAAGTTTTATACTTTATTTTGAAACTGGGTCTCACGAGGTTGCGGAGGGCCTAAGTTAAGAGAGAGATGGAGAGAGAGAGAGCTGAGGCTGGCCACGAACCCGGATCCTCCGGTCTCCGCCTCCCAAAGTACTGGGATTACAAGCGTGCGCCACCACGCCCAGCTCCCCAGACCTTTTTATTTATTTATTTTATTTTGAAACAGGGTCTTGACAGGTTGCTGAGGCTGGTCTGGAACCTGCAACCTTCCTGTCTCAGCCTCCCAAGTACTGGGACAGCATGCACTACCACACCCAGCTTGCCAGTATTTTAATCCACTAAAAACTATTGGTAGGATTAATACTACCAACTTTCCTCTCTCTGATTCCTCTTTTTTTTTGGTGGTGGTGGTACTAAGGATTGAACCCAGGATTATTCTACACTGAACCACATCCCCAGCCCTTTCAAAAGTTTTATTTTGAAACAGGATTTTACTAAATTACAACACACTGGCCTTAAATCTGCGACCCTCCTGTCTCAGCCTCCTGAGTATTGGGATTACAGGTGTGCATCACTGTGCCTGGCTGATTCCTTTTTCTCTAAGCAGGCTGGTATCTAGTAGTGTAATTCAATCTCTTTGAAGGGGCTGTATAAAAATATATTCAATTATATTTTTCCTGAAGGGTGAGCATGTGGGGGTGGGGATTAGTTTGGGGGCATACTACCATCACTGATGTCAAAAGAAATTATGCAAGCCGGGCATGGTGGCGCCTGCTTGTAATCCCAGTACTTGGGAGGCTGAGACAGGAGAATCGCAGGTTCGCGGCCAGCCTCGGCTACTACTTAGTGACGTCCTCCGCAACTTAGACCCTGTTTCAAAATAAGGAATAAAAAATAGGGCTGGGGGTATAGCTCGGAGGTAGAATGCCCCTGGGTTCAATCCCCAGTACTGCAAAAAGAAAAAAAAAATTAAAAGAAATTATGCTATTTTTCTATTCCCTGGAGATGGAACTCAGGGACATTTTACTCTTAGCTACACTACCAGCCCCATTTTATTTTTTATTTTGAAACAGGATCTCACCAAGTTGCTGAGGGTGACCTCAAACCTGCAATCCTCCTGTCTCAGCTTCCCAAGTACTGGGATTAAGAGCATGTGTAACCACACACAGCATACTCCTTTTTCTTTTGCAATGCTGGGGAAGGAGCCCAGGGCCTTGCACGTACCAGGCCAGTGCTCTACCACTGACCTACATCCTCAGCTCCCCTTCTTTTCTTAATGATTATATACTGAATGTTTGCAAAGGCATGAAGATATTTCCTTTACTAAACTAGAACTGAATCAACAAACTGTCCTACTCAAATTTTCTAACTGGTGTCAAAGACAAATGTTTGATGCCTACCACTGTGTTAGGCATATGTTTAAAAGAATTCACTAACAAGGTCTGTTATGAAAATTCCTTTTCATTCATATCTCTTAAAAAGCTGAAGATATGATTCTTGACTGTAGTGGAAAAAGTGCTAAGCAATCCCTATCAATAAAGTAACAAAAATAGTGTAAAAACATCTTGCAACCTGTTTTTCATACCAATTTTACGAACTTCAGGAAATTTAACATGGGGAACTATAATACTTAAGTCACCACACCCTTGCAAAGGACTTACCATTGGCCTAATGAATCTTTCATATTTAGGTGGTTTTCTTGTAAAGCCATCTCCAACAAAGCAGACTTTAGTAACCATCCTCTTCCATGCCTTCTTTTTCCTCTTTCCTGTTCGAATCACCTTTAATACTTCTGTTTCTCCTTGGGCACGAACTTTCGGCAGAGGGACTTCCCATTTTCCCTAATAATAGAGCACAGTTAAAAAAAACACAATAAGAATATGTTATATATGTTTCAGCTGTACATATAGTAGATTTACTTTTTCCCTTAATCATTCAACATGTTTTTGTTTAGTTGTTTTCTAGAAGTCTGCACTGTCTCCTCATAAGCCACAATTAGACAAAACTAGTAAAGTTTACATTTGTGGGTAGCTTAAATGGTTTGCTTAAGCTAAAAACCTTAATGCCTTGTTATGGGGGAAAATACTATCTGCAATAAGGTGACTTCTAAAAGAAGTGACTGTGCATACTACTAGTTAATGGTATAACACTGGAAGACTGTTTCCACTTAATGTATCTTTACAGTTCTACTTCAAATGGATTTTTAGATTGTACAATACTAGAGATAAAGTCCTCATCAGATGTTTTGTACTTCCCTTGAGTGTAACTTTGTGTGGGTGTACATATATATATATATATATATATATAAATAAAGTTATAGCATTATAGTTTTTTATATTACAAATAAAAAATGCAAGGCGGTTAAGATTTTAAAAATCAAATTTGGAAACTATAAGCTCTTCAAATACAAATATTGCATAGGTCTTGCATTTCTATCAACATATTCACAGGTATTTAAAAGTATTTATGCCCTTTTTATTGTTTTTGGCAGAACTGCATCTATTTTTATACCAAATGCAATCTAAAGGTATTTTTAAAAAACACCTGCTAAATTTTTATTTAAGTCAAATCATCTTCCCTCTTTCTGTTTTTGAACTGGGGATTGAACTCAGGGGTATTTGGCTTCCAGGCTACACCCCCAGTCCCCCAGCCCTATTTTTTTTTACTTTGAAACAGGGTCTTGCTAAATTGCTGAGGCTGGCATTGAACCTGTTTTTTATTAAAAAAATTAAATTTACAAAATCTTTAAAGACTTCAACATCTATATAAAATCTGCATCATGAGAATAATGTTTCAAATTAAACTGAACAAAGAACCTCAAATCTAAGTAATTCTCTTGAAAAACAACAACAACAAAGAAACAAAGACTTCAATTTTTATTGCTTACCGCCTTTTCTTTTCGTTTTTGTTTAATCATGTTGGAAAGTACTTTGGCTCGGGACTGTCCTTCTCTGTCCAGCAAATAGGCAGGCACTGCTCCCTGTGGAGTCTTGTCATCATTCTTCTGTTTGGTGTTTCTCTTTTCATGCATTTTAATACTATCAAGAAGGAAATTGATTCAAGATTACCTGTTTGACAACTATTACCCAAAGGATATAACCTTGTTATGAGAAATAAATCACTTACGTCTTTTTCATTTGTATTTTCTCAGCATGGCGCTGTTTATGGTAGAGCTTAGCCTTCAGGCCTATCATTTTTTTTGCCTTCTTTGAACGTTCATGAGCCTCTCGACTTTCTTTTTTTCTCTTTTTCTCGTGGTAATCCAAACGATATCCATAGCGTTTACGATGTAATTCAATATATTCATTTTGTGGCTACAATGATGCAAGAAATGTTACTTTAATTTTTTTTAAAGTAATGACAAAGATTATTCTAAACTTATTTTATACAGCACATAAAGCAGACAAGACTCCATATTGTCCAAATGCTCACTTTCTTAAATAACTCTAACACTTGTCTATTTACATGCTTTAAGTTAAATAATTTTGATCTTGGATGATAATGAAGCAGAGTTTACATCTGTAATAATCTCAGTGACAATTGAAGGGAACTGTCCAGAATTCAACGGACAACTAAAACGATGAGCTGACTACAGGATCTCTCGTTCTTTCTTCTTTGACATAGGTAGCCTGTGTTTTTAATAACATTACCATTATTTCATACTTTTTATTTAAAAAACTTAAGCCAGTCTTATTGAAATAGAACTTGCCCACCATAAAACGTGCCCTTTTTAGGTGTATATGTACACTTTCCAAACCCCCGATCTGATACAGTTTTGCCTTTCCCAGAATAGAATGAATGGAATCTGCAGTACACAGCCTTTTGCATCTGGCTTCTTTCTACTAGTATAAGGCTTTTGAGATTCACCTACCTTGTTGTATCAGTTCTTCAATAATTTTTATTGCTAAGTAATACTGCATTGTGTGGATATAATACTATTTGTTTATTAACCAGATGACGGATATTTGGACTGTTCACAGACTTTGGTAATTAGGAATAAAGCTGCAATAAACAGTTGTATGCAGATCCATGCAGACATCTGTTTATTGCCAGACTTTTCCAAAGAGGCTTATTACTTTTCTTTTTCTTTTTTTTTTTTTTTTTTTGGTGGTACTCGGGATTGACCTAGGGGCATTCTTCCTCTGAGCTACACCCTCAGCCCTATTTTATTTTGAAACAGGGACTCACTAAGTTGCTGAGGGCCTCCCTAAGTAGCTGAGGCTGACCTTGAACCTGTGATCAAGTCTCAGCCTCTCAAGTACTTGGATTATAGGTTTGTGCCACCATCCCCGGATACCCCTTTTGCATTTTAAACAACAGTTGCTGTATTTTACATATGTGACCAGAGTCTATTTGTATTTTAAGACTGCAAAAAGTAATGATGCAAAGCCAATTCCAGCTCAGAGAATAATGCTAAGTAATAAAGTATTAGGTGTGGTGTTTTCAACTGATAACACAAACTTTGCAGCGACCACAGAAAGGTATCAATTCATTCTGTGGAGCAACACAGATTCGCGAAGTAGAAAGTAAGGCTATGGTAGTCAGCTCTGGTCCGTTAAGCTCGACTCCACAATTCATTCATCTTTTGGTCTTTGGCAAGGACCCATTTCCTCAGCAGCAAAATGAGGTGGCGTGATTAATGCCTACTGTCTAGGGCTACCACAAGGCTCAACCATACTCTCATTAGGCTCTGGCAATGATAACCAAAGACACATGTTGCGAAACCAGGAATTTAACAGAACGGAATCCACTCGCTCCAAGATTTGTGTTCTGGCAAACTCGTAGACTGGGACGCTCTACGTTCCTAAGGTAAAGCTCTTCCCACTCCCTCCAGTCCGCCCTCCTTCCGCCTCCCACCTCTCGCTCCCGCCCCATCGCGTGGCCTCCCAGGCTCCACTAACTCGGGCGCCCCACGTCGCGAGCGCCTGAGGCAGCCTCCTTACCATGGTGACGGCCGCAGAGCCGCCGGGTGCAGCCTCCGGGGTGTGAAGAGTTTTTAACTTTCGGGTCCCAAAGACCCACGACCCGACGCCAAGCAGCCCGGAACAGGAAAGGGTTACACTCAAAAACGGCCGAGCGAAGCGCCAGCGCAACGCGCCCGTTCCGAGCATCCACTTTTAGGCAGAAGGGCGGACGTTGCTGGCGGGCGGTATTTGGTTGGTGCACCGCCGGAAGTGCCGAAGCGCGGCTGCCCGCGGGACCTCAGGGCTCGGGAGCTGGGTGCTTTCGTGCAGGTAAGAGGGCGGGCGCGGAGGTGGTGCATTGAAACGTGAGGCCACCGCAGACTTTGGAGTGGTTGGTTCCTCTTGCTCTCTACAGCCTGGCAGGAAGAAGCCAGCCTCCCATGCACGACTGAGTGCCATGTGGGTACCGCGCCCAGCGACTCCGCCTACCCGTGACCCTTTCCTGTGCTGGGCATTGCTGACTTTTCAGGCTGCTTCTGACACGGCTAGCCACGGAGGAGGACAACAGGGCCTCTTGTCCCCACTCTGACATCCGCTCAACAATTTATCCTTAAGCCAGGGCCACTGACTCCCTCCTCCCCATTGTATTGTGTGCACAATTAAGAAGAATTCAGAGGAATGAAAGTTTATTGACTAGGCAAGTAAAAGTACTAGACTTTATCGTCTGCCAGAATATAAAAAGACAGTGTTGTTTTTCTGGAGGTTCAGAACTAATTGCAGAAATCCCCAAGGCCTTTCGCTGTACTGGACTAAGTGCTGAGTGGACTTGCGTACAGTGGCCCTCTAGTGCCGCGAAGGAAGTAGTTCACAAAAAAGTACATCTAGTTAAGAACAGTCAGTTTTACCTTTTTACTAAAGTCACAGAAGGTCCCTTAATTACTCCACTGTTTGGAACCTGATTCAGTTAGGGAAATAAAAACAACTGTATCAAAAAAGTATGCATCTCATTAAATCTTAGTGCTTGAATTGGAGGCAGTTTCTTGAGGCTCCATCTTCTAATGGGATCTTATTTTAAAACCAGAACTAGGGAAAAGCAAACTTGGAGGGAGGTTCTTTGTAAGAGATCAGTGGATTGTGAATGAATCACAGCAAGTTCCTGTCGTCAGTGAGCTCTGGCTTGGGTGGCAAGACACCCTAATGCTGACAAAGTTTGGAGAAGGGGTGTCTAAAATACAGAGTGGGCTGTCCTGCAGACACTTAGTCAAGGTGGGCTTGAAGGATCCTGATGAAAAGGCTTCCCCATAGAACAGTTTGTTCTGCTCAGCGGTGTTTGGAGTTGGCCAGGCTGTGGAAGCCCTCAGAGGTTCCAGCTGCTGTGCAGAGAGTCCCTGAGCTATTGGGGCTGATTTTCCTGTGAGCACCGATGAGACCAAATGCAGAGTCCCAGGGCTTTGTTTTATCTGAAGTTATTGAGTGAGTGGCTCAATGTTCCTCTTACTCAGTTCTGCTTCAGATGGGCTCTGCTGATATTTGTCAGGAGGATGGCAGGAGTGGGAGGTGGAAAATTTGAATACTCCCAATGCATTATATACAAGCGTTGGTAAGAGGACACCCATGAGCTGTGACCCGTCCCCTTCTGTGGAATTGTCCCTCAGGACTTTTGCATTGAATCCAGAGTGAAGAGTGTTTGATGCGGGGTATGGTAGGTGCCTAAAGAAAGCTGAACGATTCCTGGTATCTCTCTCCCAACTCCCTGAAGGAAAAAGTTGGCCGTCCCCACACCTTTAGTAAGTGGACAGAGTCATTGAGGCAGCAGTTTTTGTATATGCATACTTAACTCTTAGCATTCAATGAGATTTGTCACTAGTTTAAAAATTGGAAATTAAAAAAATATATCACCCACTTCATTTGAATGAGCTCTTCCACAGAATCAATGTCTTATGACTTTGGGACCCACTTCTCCAAGTGGTGTGAATTTATCCAGGGCAGAAGCTCCAATTCCTTCTTACTGCCCCAGGTAAATGAGTCTCACCCTTAGTGTTCAGGATAGACAGATAGATATGTAAAGACATAGATAAGTACACTACTCTGTGATTCTACCTGAGCTGACTTGAATTCATGCATCAGCATCACAAATCATTGATTATTTTGTGTTATTAGTATTTTTGAAAATGTATGTAAGTGTAGGGATTTGATATTATAATTTCCCCTGAATGTTTCTATTCTTGTGTTTTGTTCTCATGAATATTAGCATCACAGTGGTTATATCCTTTTTATATGCAAACCATTGAGTTTTAAGTGTTTTAATTTTTTATTAAATGTCTTTTGTATATTTATTTTTAACTGGTACATAAACCATAAAATTAAACATATTAATAGGGTATGCTGTTCTGTTTAAATAGATGTATACATTGTGTAATGTTTAGGTTATGCATATTTATTTCCTCAGTTACTTCATTATGGTGAATACTTTCATAATCCTTTTTTCCAGCTTTTTGAAAGGTACAGAATATCACTTTTCGTAAATATCTTACTGAATTATTATTTATACATATTTTTGTACATGAGCAATCACTTTCAGAAAATAATGGCAATCTTTATAATTGCTGTACCTCTAATGTCTTTCTGCTTCTCAATGTGTTGGATGGATTATCCAGAACAGTTTAAGTTATAGCTGTGACATGTTCTTGACTGGCTTCTGATTTTTAAGCTAATGCTTTCTGGATTTTTTTTTTATCAGTCAGAAAGGCTTGAGCCAGGTGTGGTGGTGCACGCTTGTAATCCCAGTACTTTGGGAGGCGGAGACCGGAGGATCCGGGTTCGCGGCCAGCCTCAGCTCGCTCTCTCTCTCTCTCTCTCTCTCTCTACTTAGTGAGGCCCTCCGCAACTTCGTGAGACCCGGTTTCAAAATAAAGTATAAAAAATAGGGCCAGGGGTATAGCGCAGAGGTAGAACGCCCCTGGGTTCAATCCCCGGTACCGCAAAAAAAAAAGAAAAAAAAAAGAAAGGCTTATTTATTATACAGATACAAACTGACATAAGGATAGATGAACCAAGCAACATATCAGAATAGAATGCCCCCAAACATATAGACACATGTTAATACATAATAAATCATGATGACATTGATGCAGAAATGCTGTAGATAAAGAGTGGCCGATTCCACAAATGGTGCCCGGTTAATCATATATCCATATGGGGAATAAATGGATCTCAACCTCACCCCATACACGCCTGTCTCCCTGTCTCCCTGTTAGTGATGAATGCTAGTCTGTCCTCTTTAAGACTCTTTCCTACAACCAAGATCATAAAGAAAAATGTTCTTGAAATCTAGATATTTTAGGGAAAACGTCTCTTTCTTCAAAGAGAGGCCCAAGAAGTCAACTTTCCCAATCGATGTGAGCAAGCAACTTGTCAATTTAATTGCTGTCAGCAGCTACTGTAAAACCAGGCTGGGAACCAGTCTTCCCGTGAAGCCAAAACTGGCTTGCAGAGCAAAGAAAAGGGAAATGAACCGCATCGGTCCTTTTTTTTTTTTTTTTTTTTTTTTTTTTTTTTTT
>PVJS01025824.1:0-27526 GCA_004027185.1 Glis glis
TTGTTTTTTTTTTTTTTTTTTTTGATGGGTGACTTCCTCGCTAAATGCCACCCTTTCTGAGAGTGAAGAGACAAAAGGGGAAATAAGTAAAAATACAAATGCTATCAGACATTTATAAGAAGTACTTTAATTGTTCATCTAATCCTTTCCCAAGACCTAGTGAGCTGGTGAGTGCTAATATTATGCTGCCAAGGATGAGCTCTGCTGACGCAATGCATGCATGTTATGGGTACATTTAAGATATGCAAATTCCACCTTAGCTTGTTAAGAGAAAGGTAGACGAAAAGGAGAATTTACATATAGGGAATCATTGTGCCTGTCTTTCCACTTCATGAGCCTGAGCCATTCATGAGAACGAGATGGGAGACAGGAAGCTGTGATCACTCAGCCTCAGTTTCCAGCTGTTCTTCATAGAGCGAGCAGCTCAGGGTGCTGAGGTTCTGATGTTATCTAGCCAGCTGACCAATGGGCTGACCAACAAACCCTTATTTGGTCCATATGCCCCACTGTTTACTGTTTCTTGTGGTTTTTTTGCTCTCCTTCCTGCAGCTCAGGGTATCCATCTGGTGCCACTTCCTCCAGCCTGAATAACTTCCTCTAGCATTTCTTGTAGTGAAGTTTTGCTTGGAGTAAGTTCAGCTTTTGTCTAAAAATGTCTCTAATTTGCATTCACTTTTGCAAAATTAACAGTCAACAGGTTTTAGCATTTTAAAGATTTCATTCTATTACCATTTTTCCACTGGTTAATATTTTTCTTTTTAAAATTTTTGTTTGTTTGTTTGTTTGTTTTGGTGGTACCAGGGATTGAGCCCAGGGGCATTCTACCTCTGAGCTACACCCCCAGCCCTATTTTTCATTCTTTATTTTGAAACACGGTCTCACTAAGTTGCGGAGGGCTTCACTAAGTAGCTGAGGCTGGCCACGAACCCAGATCCTCCAGTCTCAGCCTCCCAAGTACTGGGATTACAAGCATGCGCCACCATGCCTGGCAATATTTTTCTTTTTAATCATTAGTTTTAATCAGTTTGGCCATAGGTACTGAGATGTGTTTATCTGAGTTTGTGCTGTTTGAGCTTTGCAATTTTTTGGATCTCTTGATGTATTGCTATCAGTTTTGGAAATGTGTTAGCCATTGTCTCTTCAGGTATTCTTTTTTATTCATATCTTCTTCTAACTTCAGCTACACATATGTTAGATCATAAAATATTGTCCCTTAGGTCTTACATAATCTATTATGGGCTTTTATTTTATCTTATCATTCTGTACTTCTGTCTTAAGTTGATTGGTTGGATTGCCAGTCTAGTCTGTAGTTAGGCTGATTAATGAACTTCTTATTTATGATATTCTATTTTCAGCCACATAATTTCTACTTGTTTTTCCCCTTTGTTTCTATTTCTGTCTTGATACTACACATACCTATTTAGTATAGTTCTTCTCTAAATTATTTATCAGAATTCTACTGTTTTAGAATCTTTGCTAATTTGAACATCTAAGTCCTGTTTGACATTGCTTCTATGGACTTTTTTTGGCTAGTTATGGTCATATTTTCATGTATTTTTTATATGTCAAATAATTTTTTATTATATTCTGAACACTGGTGGATAAACCTTGTGGATTATGCTATATTTTTCTGAAGAGTATTATATTTCTTTTGGAAGGCTATCAGATTACTGGCATATTCCCTTGATCTTTTGAAGGGTTTTGGGGTGTCTGTTGTAGTTTTTCCCTTAGTCCTGTGCCACTGTGCCACTGACCCCATATATATGTGTTTTTTACTCCTAGTGCATGGTCCTTCTAAAGTTTCACTGAAAAGCAAAGGTTTTTATCAAGCCCCTCTAACCTAGCCAGACTTGAACTATCAACTCTCCCACCACAAAGTAGCTGCTGAGATTTTTTCAGTTCTTTATCCCAAAGTGCTGTTTTTTGTTTAGTTCCTTAGATTCTCACAATAATGATGTACAGTTTAGGTAAAAGCCAAGGACTTGGGGAGGATTAATATGAAGATCAGAGGTATTCCATTTGTGTCTCCCTCCTTTTTGAATTATATCTTTCAATTTCCTGCTGGAATAGAATATTTGAGCTCCAACCTTTGTGTCCCCTTCCCAATAGGATACTGTTTCCTAATTGATGTCTATTTTCCCCCTTGCACCCACAATACACCAGAGAGTGTCATGACCTGAAAAGCCAACACATTGTGGAGCTACCTAACATGCTTCCCTTCACTTAAGGATTGCATCTTCAGTGGATGCCTGGTTTGGATTGCACATCAGTGACTTCAAATAGTGGCTTTCTTATATTTTTCTAGAGTTTATAATCATCATTGCCAGAGGTCTTGTTTTGATATGAGCTATTCATCCTAAATAGCAATAGAACTTTTACATCAACTGATAGCTAATACGAACTGACTGGCAGTCCTTTTCCAGGAGTTGTAAAGGAGATTCACATACATTAACTCTGGTCCACACAACCACACTACAAGATCAGTATGGTCACTGTGGTCATCACCATCATCATTTTACTGAATAAGAAACTGAGGTACCGAGTAATAAATGTGTGCAAGTTTACAAAGTAAGGGACAGATGCAGGATTCAGTGCCACATATGTTGAATACAAAGATTGTGAGTGTGCCAGTGATTCTCAGACTTGGCTGCAGAATGGGTTTTCTTGGAGAGTTTGAAAAATATAGATGTTTTGTTTCCAACTCCACTGGTTTTTAAAAATAACTGGTCTTCACTATGGCATAGCTATTAAAAATTTTGAAAGTTCCTCAGATGTTACAAATGTGTAACTAGGATCGAGAGCCGTTGGGCTAGGCTGTTTCCAAGTATCTTGACTAAATCCTATAACTAGATGTGTTAATGTTAGTTTTATTTTTCTCTTTCTGAATAATTATAGGATGGAAAGATGTTTCATGTTTACTATTCTGATATCCTGATGATTAGCAGTGAAGGAAGGGCTTCTTGAATATCTCAGATGAGTTTTTAAAAAGCCTAACCCCTCTGAAGGATTCTGGTTACTGTAATCTGGATGAGTAATGCTCATCTTTATCATTGTTTATCAATATAATGAATGTTTATATTTAGCCCATCATAAGAAATTTCTACTTGCTCACTTGTTTTGTGATTAAGAACAGGCAACTTTCCAAGAGCTGCTGGGATACTTAAAAAAAATCTCCGTTAATCAACATAAAGAAAATAAATGTTTACTAATTAGAATAAAAGCTATCACCTCTCTGGCAGTAACTTGTTGATGTCTGTGACCAGTGGCCAATATTGGTGGCTTCATGTTAGTAGTGTAATAAAGAGCAACACACTGTGGAAGATAAGTTTCAACAGTCTGGGGACCTGGGTTTCCATTTCAGATATTCACCTAGTTTGTGTGAACTGAGAGTCTCTCAACCTCTCTGCGCTTCAGTTTTCTATGATGTAAGACACATGTTGGAACTGAGGCTCTTCTGTTCTGAAGTTTTATAAATCATCAAATTAATTTTCTGCTTGAAGCCGGGCATGATGACACATGCCTGAAATCCCAGTACTTTGGGGAGCTGAGAAAGGAGGATCACAGGTTCAATGCCAGCCTCAGCAACTCAGCAAGGTCCTCAACAACTTATTGAGATTCTATATCAAAATAAAAAAAATAAAATAGGGCTGGGGATATAGCTCTGAGGCAGAATATCCCCTTGGTTCAATCCCCAGTACCACCACCAAAAAAAAAAAAAGTAAAACTATACCATCTGAACATGTTTTAAATTACATCTCTAGCAATGAATAAACCCTGCCATAAACTAATGGTTTGGAAGTAAAGTGGAGACTGCTAAGAGCTCAGTTCATTAGAAAAAAGTTCTGGCGAGAGGAAACTTACTATAGGCAGAGGAAATGGAAAAACTGCCGTGAATGTTAGTGACTATCTAATGAGTGACATCTAACCCTCTATGTCAGGAGTCAACCAAGCATGGTGTTCTGGAGAAGTCCCACGATCCTCTGCCATGCTTTCAACTGGCAAGAGACGCTGGCACCAGTGGTTGCCCACATTCAAGCCCTGCTTTCCAGAACAGCAACGCTGCGATTTGCTTTAGTCCTGGTTGCTATTCTTGCTGGGGTAGCTATGGCTGTGATAGAAAGGTAATAAACCCACCAAGAAAGGCTCATTTGTGTTTGCTGGCTACGGCATAGAATTTGAGAACAATAGACAGGATAAGAATGCGGTGTGCAGAAGCGGCTTTGCTTTGACCTGGGTATCGTTCATAGGCTGAACACAAAGCTATTTTTACTGGTAGTTAAGCATTTGGCAATTGCTGATCAGTAACAATGTACTGGATGTCCTGCTGGAGTTGCATGGTCCAGTGGGCAGAACATTGATTGAACTAGAATGTAAAAATATTTGTACGTACGTGCGTCTGTTTTGCTATTGATTGTTTCTGTGGATTTGGGCCTATTTCCTTAGTACCTTGGCACGTGTGCATATGTGTCTGTATTGGTTTGCTTTGGATGTGGAATCAGGAAACAGGGTTATCTTTGGGGAGATGACTTTGAGACATTTAAAAGAATAAATCAAAGTGATAGTAAGAAAATCAGAAAAGAAACAAAAAATGAAGAAAGAAAGGGGAAAAGTGAATGGCATTGTCTATTTATGTGAAGATATTCAACATAATACTAGAGGTGTTTATGGGCCCTCTCTGATGAATATGTATGCAATGAAAAGATGAAAGGTTATTGGCTGATAGGTTTGCTCAGTCTATTATATGTGGCTTTACTTTTTAAAAATCTTTGGATAGTTTTGGATGGTTTTAGTTATGCCAGTATTCAATTCTCTAGGGTGTAAATCTAGTTTGTAGGTGAAATTTGAGGCCACATTCTATTCTTTGAGCAAGTCCTCCAACAGATCAGAACTCCATGTATTCTACTCCCCCTTTTCTTACTCTATTTGGCTTAAGTGCATGCACTTGGGCAGGAGTCTTTGCCTCCGTGTGTGTGTGTGTGTGTGTGTGTGTGTGTGTGTGTGTGTGTGTGGTAATTTGATCATTTACATTTAGGCAGCATTTTTATGTAACTTCATTTTAACCAGAAATACAGATACACATGTTAAATGTAACCGAGGTAATGTTGGGAGTAACACAATTAAACTAGTAATTCCAGGATCCTTCAGACCAGAGGAGTGTCTTTCTGTAAAATGGGGAAAATCTATTTTCAGGTTGGAATAAACAGGTAGTTCCCTTTTTGCCTATTTGCCACAGGGGTCCAAGGTCTTAAACATTTATAATGGTGGCTTGCAGAACCCAGGAGAGGGAGAGGAGGGCAGTAGGGTATGGGGAGGGTGGGGGATGCAGCCTCAAAGGCAGGTAGTCAGAAAAGCGCTCTACCAGGAAAAAAACAAAGGTGCAGAATCCTACCAATAGAATTCCCATACCCAATCCACTCCTAGAAAAATAGAGCATGCTGGATGAAACCATTCTTTTGTTGGGAAAGATTCAACATTTTGAGTGGACTTTGGGAAAGTGTCTAAAGTGCTGTGTGCATGTATGTCACTATTACTATGAACTATATTATGATGCGAGACTATAACGCGCCAATAAAAGTCTAAAAACTCAAAAAATGTAACACAGTAGAAGAACAGTCTTGAATTTGAGGCCAGATTGCAGGAGATAGGGAAAACACTAGACAAATAAAAGGGAGGAAAAGGATGCACTGAAGGGAGCTGGATCCAGAATCCGAGCTCTAATATTATCTAGGATTCACCGTGTGTTGGGGGAAGTTCTAGGCTGCACTTCTCACACGGATCGGATGCGTGTGTGTGTTGCCATATTTCACTTACTGGGAGTGCACCTGTTCTCTAATCCAGAGGCAGTGTAATAGGGGAAGGGTCCCAGCTGTGCACAGATACTGAATCCTGACTCCTGCACCGTTACTTGTCCCTAGGCAAATGTCTTAAACTCCCTGGGCCTCAGTTTATTCAACTGTAAAATGTCAACATTAAAGAACCTCCCTCGTGTGTGTTTATGAGTGCCAAATGAGGCCATTCATGCAAAGAATTAGGAGAGCGCTCCATCAGCGTTAGCTATTAGCAGAATGCTGATTTCCTCTGAGAGAAACAGAGGGAAAAGGATTTTAGTTACTGGAACATAACTGGGCCAGGAGATTTTTCCTTACAAAGATGCATCAACAGGCTCGCAGGCAAAAGAAGGCAGGCAATGAATAGTTCTTGGGTTAGAATAAGGAAATTGACTTAGCATAGTGTTCTCCAGTGCCCTTCATTTCCCTGCAAATGATGTAATTTTGTTATTCTTTATGGCTGCATAAAATTCCATTGTGTACATATCCCATAGTTTTGTGATCCATCCTAATATGTGGAAGCTAGGGAGAATGGGACTTAGAAGGAACTCCAGACAAAGGAGAAAACTTTAGTTGAGCAAAGAAGGTGACCTAACTGAGGGAGACGGGAGGGGAGAAGAGGGAAATGCACTAATGCACATGATGTGTATAAACAAACTTATCAGAGTCGATCACTATGCTGAGCATGGAAAGGAGGGAAGGGGAGGGAATGGGGTGGGACTTGAGGGAGGGCTAAATGAGCAATGTGTGCATGCATGCTTCTGAAACCCTGACACTTACCGAAATGTATAACTATAATGCACCAATAAATGTAATAAGAATAAATAAAAACAGAATAAGGAAATTGACACTTGAAGATTTTATGAAGTGTTGAGACTATTTATTCCAACTTCTGAATTTTAGGCCACACAGAATTTCTTTCTTTTTTCTTTCTCTGTTAGAGGTATCTTATTTCTATTTTGTTGTTGTTTTTCATGGAGAGTAAGCTCCCTGAAGGGAGGTCCCTGTCCAGGTCTTCACTCTGTCCTTCCCTGCACTTGGTGCAATATCTCCACTGCCAAGACAGAAATGTACATTTGATTATAATAAACTTCTGTAAAGGGCTCATATTTCCTGGAGTTTATTTTAGAATGCTGGATTTCCAAGGTCAAAAATATACAGATGTCTACATTACTTTTTACAGCTGTGCCTATACATTTCTTTGCTTCCTTTTTTTTTAAACATGGCATTTTGAAGATGACTAAAAGTTTGGTTGAGTATGACAAGATTACACTTGTGATATAAAGCACATACATTTTCCAAGAAAGCTAAAGTAAGCATAATTTGATATGAACCTTAGAATATTATTACATGTGATAATACAGCCAATTGTCTTCTAACTAAAGAATGAGTGAAAACCCAGTCAGAGAAGACAGAAGAACTTCTATTCATATTTTCCCTAGGATCTGCTTCTCATGTTCTAGAAGTTCTCTTGAGTCTCCTCTACTTCTCTCACTGTCCCTCTGTTTTTGAGCCACAGAAAAATCCATTTGGTTTGAATCCTTGCTTTGGTGCTTCTATCAGGTCCCTCATTAGCATAATATATATGACATAATATACAACATATACATAAAGTGTATAAAATAAATATATATTTAGATAGTATAAACTGTTGTATATTACATTGATTAAACATTAAATATTATATAAAATACTACATACATTGCATATGAAATAGTATTATATATAAATACGTACTAATATTAATGGACACATGTATACACTAACATTGTATTATATAATACTTCACAAAATTCAAATGTTTTAGGGATAAAGGGAGTAGAGAGGAAAGGGGTGGAAAAAGATATACATGTATATAAACACATATTACTATATATTAGTACATATTAGCATATACATGTTAATATGTGTGCTATTATTACTGTATGCTAATATCTATCTATCATTTATCCATCTATATTTAGCATGCTGGTAAGTAGATTTGCTCAAGGATAGATAAGAGCCCTTATTATTTGCTTGTTTGTTTTGGGGTATTTTTGGTACTGGGCATTTGAACCCAGGGACATTCGACCTTTGAGCTTCACCCCAGGCTTTATTTTATTTTGTTTTTTAAATAGGCTCTTATAAGTTGCCGAAGGCCTCTCTAAATTGCTGAAGCTGGCCTCGAATCCGAGATCTCCCAGCCTCCCAAGTACTGGGATTACAGGCATGCACCACCACGCCCAGCTAAACTAGAGCCCTTAGCAATCATGTTTCTCGTGAGGTCTTGCTTTCCTCTGATACTCACCCACAGGCCTTGTTCCAGTTCCCAGGACCTCCTATCGCCATCTCTAATTATTTGGGAGATGCGCTGTGGCTCATTGCTCCTCCTCCCACTCTGAGAGGTTCTGTGTCTTAACAGTTGCCAGAGTACTCTGCTGTGGGTCCCTGTGACACTGAAGCACAGGGGAAGTTTGTTCCACCCCACCCCCTTTCTTGTGGCCTTGTAATTATACATCATAGTGAGGTTCAAAGTGATACAGACATACATGCACTCAGCGCTTGGTGTGTTTCCCTCCACATCCCACCCGCTCCCCTGCCTCCCCCGTACCTGTCAGTGAGATTGGTAATGATGCCTTCATATATGGACACAGCCTTATTTGAACCGTTTCCTTCATCAGTTTTGCTTTCCCCCCTCCTATAATCTCTCCCCCAACCCCCTTCTTCTGGTCTCACTCCTCCTTTGTGTAAAGTCCCTTTTGTTTCCAATTTTCTCTCTAGCTTCCATATATGAGAGAAAGCATATGACCCTCGACTTTCTGCAACTGGCTGACCCCATTTAGCATAACATTCTCTAGTTCCATCCATTTTCCTTCAAATGACATATTTTGTTGTTCTTTATGGCTGAGTAAAATCCCATAGTGTGTATATACCACATTTTCATTATCCATTCATCTGTTGGTGATGGACACCTAGGCTGGTTTCATAATTTAGCTATTGTGAATTGAGATGCTACAAACATTAATATGCATGTATCACTACGCTACAATATTTCGACTTTAATTCTTTCAGAAAAGGAAGAGGAACCTCGAAAGATTTTCACTGAAAATGTACTCTCTCCTTGGAGAGAAGCCTGAACTGGCAGTATGTCCAAGGAGGGCGAGTGTCATGGGTGTTTGGTCTGCGCAGTTGAGCAGGGTCCCAGGCTCAGAAGGGCCTTATGCTTGACATAATTCTCTTCTGTCCTGATATTCTTAATAATTTTAAACAAGAAGCCCTACACTTATATTCTTCACTGGCCCCTACAAATTATACAGACAGCCCTGTTTCCAAATTACAGCAGCTAGGGGTCACACGACCACTGTTGAGCCATTCCATGGCTTTAGGAGGGGACAGCACAATGCTCTGCTCATCGCGTGGATCATTTGGTGCGTAAATGAACTCTGCACTTATTCTGAAGATGAAGGAAACAGTTCAAATAATGCTATGACTGAGGCTTTACTTTATGCAAATAAATCCATGAAGGGATGCTCTCAAAGTCTATCATGCTATAATTAGATACACTAACTTTCTTTAGTCCTAAGGTACCAGCCACTCGTATGTTGCATAGCGGGTTAGCTTTAACAGAAACCCTTTCCAGGAATGAAGCACAGGGACTCCATTAGTCTCCTAGGGTTGCTGTAACAGAATGCCACATGCTAGGTAGCTAGAAACAACATTTATTTTTTCACAATTTGAAGGACCAGAACTCTGAAATCGAAGTCTCAGCAGGGCCACCCTGGCTCCAGGGATGAAGGCCATCCTTGCCTCTCCTGGCTTCTGGTGGCTGCAGATGTTCCTTGGTTGTGGTTGGATCTCTCTCTGCTCCATCTGCACATCACCTAATCCTCTTATGTGTATGTCTCCTTATGTGTCCGTCACTAAACTCTCCTGAGGTTAGGTGAGGGCACGTAGGGCTAAACCAGATGATACAGAGTGCCCTCCTCTTTCAACTGAGCAACTCTCTGCCCTATAAGTAATATTCATTCTTTTGTCATATGAAGTCATATTCACACATTCCAGGTATCAGGATGTGAACATATATTCTTGGGGGCGACGATTCAGCTGACTACAGGCAATTGTATTGCCACGAGCAGGTGAGATGTGCTGGTGAGATGGGGAGGTGTGCACGGGATATGCAGTACAGCTTCCTTTTAAAATAAGTGTTCCTCAAAGCAAAAATCCACAGCTGTCACCTCTACAGTGCTGATGCAGGGATACAAACTTTTGGGATTTGAAGGTTTTTGTGGTGTGCTTTTTCCCTCTGCTATTTGTGTAGCTAATCATTAAGATGACATTGGCCCTAAATATTCCACATTATTCCAGCCTGTTCACTGGCTCAAAGGCTGTTATATAGATTTTGCATGACACCTCACTTCAACTCTCTTGAACCCTTGGAAATGGCTTCACACACAGTCAACTTTGATTAAATGTCACATACAGCACATGGGTCTACATGCTGCCATTCCCATCAATACCCTTAGGTAAGAAACTTGGAAACTAAGAAACAAAAAACTCGTGCAATTTCCTTAGTCCTGCTGAAAGGTGATAGAATTGGGTTAAAGTGTCAGTTTAGTCCCTTTGAGTTGAAATTTTTGTAATTCTTTTGTAAATGGAAATGTAAATTCCATGAAGATGAGAATTAAAAAGAAATCTTGTCTTATTGAATATTCAAACATAGACTAGATAAGGAATCCCCAAGCATTCATCACCCAGATTTGACAATTCGACTCATGGTCAATGCCATCAGAATCCCTCTGTCATGTCAATAAATGTAAATTGAGCAGTTTAGCGATAATAGTTTAAAAAACAAATTCTTTAAGAGGAATTCCTTTTGTGTCAGAACCTTCACAACCAAAGCCTATAATTGGACCGTGAGACACATACATTTTACAGACTTGGGGGAAAAACAAAACAAAACAAAAAAGCCAAAACAATCTTCAATGTTAATATCAGAACGACGAGTAAAAAACGATCTTTTCGACCTCATTCAAGTGTGTTTTCCTGATTTTTGAAATTTTAAGAATTCCAAGTGGAGAGAGAAGAAGGGAGGTTTATTGATTAGTCTCAAGACACTGACAAAGCCGTAGGAGTGGGTGAGGTTGTCTGAGCCAGGGAAATAGTAGGAAGCGCTCTGGGAGCACTGCTACTCATTCTGGTGACTGGGAAAAGATGAACTCAGTAGGATGCTGTATAACATGTCAAGAGAAGAAAAAAACCACCGAGACTAGCTTGGGGAATCCAGAAGCCATGGGAAGAGAATTCTTTTTAAGGAAGAGAGCAGCATTTAATATGTAAGAGGAGTTGCAGTGGCGTCTGCAAGGCAGAAGCCAGATTCCAGAAGGCTCAGGAGTGAGCAGGAGTTAATGAAGTGAGGGTGCCACAGATTGACAACTTTTAGAAGGAGCCCAGCTCTTTTTTTTTATTTTTGTGATACTGGAGATTGAACCCAGGGGCATTCTACCTCCGGGCTATATTTTTTATTCTTTATTTTGAAACAGGGTCTCACTAAGTTGCGGAGGGTCTCATTAAGCAGCTGAGACTGGCCGCGAACCCGGATCCTCTGGTCTCAGCCTCCCAAGTACTGGGATTACAAGCGTGCGCCACCACACCTGGCTAGGAGCCCAGTTCTTATGTGGGAGAAGAACAGGCACTGTGACCAGAGAGGCATGTGAGCAGGAAAAGCTCATTGTTTTCAAGGCAGGAGACACTGGACAGTGTTTAAATGCCTATAAGATAAAGGTAGTGGAGCAGAAAGGAGTGGAAAGAGATAAGTAAAGGAGCGGTATCCTTAGAAAGGCCAGTGTGGGACTCGGGCCACAGGTGGAGAATAATTCATAGGTGGGGGAGGGGTCGTGACTGTGAAAAGAGAAGGAAAATCTGATCTGACGTGGATAATTTATAGGTAGGAATTGAATGAGCTTTCATCTGAAAAAATAATATATATAGTAAGGAAGTCATGCAGCTAATAAGGACATTTTGGTCAAGGATGGACCACATACACAAGGGTGCTCCCGTAAGATGTAATGGAGTGATGTGCTAGCTGCCGGTATGTGGTGTGTGTGTGTGTGTGTGTGTGTGTGTGTGTGTGTGTGATCATGCTGGTGGAAACAAACCTCCTGAGCTGCCAGTTGTGTAAAAGTATAGCACATGCTGTTATGTCCAGTACATAGCACTTGATGATGTTGATAAATGACTCTGGTTGGTTTAGATTTTTACTATACTGTACTTTTTATCCTTTGTTTAGTGTGCATCCCTTCCACTTGTTAAAAATTTTCTCTGTAGCAGTGTGCCTTGTCCCAGCAGTAGCCTCAAACGTCTTGTGTTCACTACAAGATGGGTGTGGCAGCACGCCTGGGCATAGTGATACAGGCCAGTAATCCCCGTATTCAAAGAGCTGAGACAGGAGGATGACAGGTTGGAGCAACTTAGTGAGACCCTGTTTCAAAAGAAAAAAGTCAAAAGGGTTGGGGGTGTAGCTCAGAGGAAGAGCGCCCCTGGGTTCAATCCCAGTTCCACACCCACACACAATATAGGCCAAGTGATTGACCTAAACTATCCAGGTTTGTCTAAGTATACACTGCTGGGTTTGCACAGTCATGGAATCACCTAATGACACACTTTTAAGAATGTATTCCAGTCGTTAGTCAATGAAGGGTTTCAAATTTTTTTTTTTTGAGGGAAAAGGTGATGTAACCTGTTGAGAGAGAGGATATTGCTATAATCTCAGCAAATGCTAAATAAAAAATTATAGAATAAAGGCTAATAACCAGTGTTAGAAATCAAGCACAGATAATACTCTGAATAATTTATTAGTGATCATTGGCAATTGAGCACAGAAATATTCTGAATAATTTATTAGTGGTTATTGGTAATCCATCACAGATGTATTCTGGATGATTTATTCAGAATAAAAATTCATTACCAGTAGTAATAATTCAGCCTTTTTTTCCATTTTTTAATCTTAGCTTGGCATTTTCCCCTTTTAATAATACTTGGTGGTGATAGCTAAATAGAAATTTAAAAATAAAATCAACTAATCAACCAAGGTGTTGAATCTGAATTGGTCGTATTCTATCCCAGAGACTTTTATTGGTAATATAATTGTTGTACCACCAAAAGAAATCATCAGGATAAATATATCCTAGAGTCAATCTGAAAGCTATTAGGAATATTTCATATATATATATATATATATATATATATATGTGTGAACAATATATATATATACTGTTCCTAAAATAATGTTCCTGTGTGTGTGTGTGTGTGTGTGTGTGTGTGTGTGTGTGTATTTATGTTGCTTTTTTGGTGTGCTGTGATTGTCACCTCCTTGGATCTTGCACCCAATGCTAAAAGGAGTTAATGCATATAAATTCCACGGACCCGGGCTTCCCCAGCTGACTCTCATTATCTAAGATCAGGGGGAGGGTTATCAGCCAAATAGTGCAATGGAAGCCTTGCACAGCATCGTTAGCAATCTCTGATTTCTACTCAGTGACTCAGGAGGCCGAGTGCTTGGATAAGGAAGGATGAGGAAACAGAGGGGAAGAGTTGTGTTTGAATCCTGTTCTTCTGCATCTAAGGACTTGGCACTTACTGGAGAGTGCAGCACCCCCCTTCTTTTCTGTTTTTTTCCTCCTTCTCTTCTATTTATTTATTTATATTTTGAAACAGGGTCTTGCTAGATTGATGAGAGTCTCACTTCTTGCTGAGGTTGGTCTTGAACCTGCCATCCTTCTGTATCAGCCTCCCAAGTGCTGGGATCACAGGCGTGCGGCACCATGCCTGGATAATACTTATCTTTCCTATTGTCTGTCTTGATCTCTCCATATTGAAAAGTTAAAGCCTAGAGGTGGTCATTGTCCAGTGAGGAGGACCGACAGAGGGCTGGTGGCATGAAGAGTTGGATGAGTTTTCCCAGACCGCACAACCCCAGAGTTCTACCATGAAGAGGACCCATCTTTCTTTACCTTGTGGGGTTTCTCCCTGTATATTTTAAAGCTAGAAGTGAAAACATGATAATAGCTTGAAAGAACAGTGTTGTTGTTTTTTAATCCAAATTGTCTTTAGAGTCATCACAGAGCTAAGTTCTGCTGAAACCTCTTTTATGCTGTGAAGATAAAATGGGAAGCTTGTGGTCTTTGAATATCTTGGATATTTTCAACTATGTGTCCACATTAAAAATCTGTGTCAGCCGGGCGTGGTGGCGCACGCTTGTAATCCCAGTACTTTGGGAGGCGGAGACCGGAGGATCCGGGTTCGCGGCCAGCCTCAGCGCGCGCGCGCGATCTATCTCTTTCTCTCTCTCTCCTCTCTCCTCTCTCCTCTCTCTCTCTCTCTCTCTCTCTCTCTCTCTCTCTCTACCTAGTGAGGCCCTCTGCAACTTCGTGAGACCCAGTTTCAAAAATAAAGCATAAAAAAAAAAATAGGGCCGGGGGTGTAGCTCGGAGGTATAACGCCCCTGCATTCAATCCCCGGTACCGCAAAAAAAAAAAAAAAAAAAAAAAATCTGTGTCATAATTAAAATGGTACAAACCAAAGAGGAAATATAAGCCAGGGTTGATTTAAAGCTACTAAAACATTGGGTGTTTTGTAAGACCATGACTGTTAATAAATTCCCCCACCATGGGTAGAGTAGAAAAATTCCCAGGAATACATTGAAAAATAGAATACATGAAAAAAGAATACATTAAAATAGTCAGCATGATGGTACATGCCTGTAATCCCAGTACTTGGGAGGCTGAGACAGGAGGATTGCAGGTTCCAGGACAGCCTCAGCAACTTATCAAGACTCTCAGAAACTTAGCGAGACCCTGTTTCAAAACAAAAAATAAAATAGGACTGGTGGTGTAGCTCGAGGAAGACAAATGTGCAACTTTATATAAATATCTTTAAAAAATCTATCAATGTTTCACTTATAAAATAGAAACCCAGAATCTCTGTCACAGCCAGAATTCTGAAAAGGCCCCACAGCTCCTGACCCTGGGGTCCACGCCCTGGATCCCCCTCTTCCTTCCAGTATGGGAGGAACTAGAGAACTTGCAGGGCTTCCCCTGCTTTGACTAGGTTTTGAATCACATGGCCCTGTAGGTTCAAAGGCCTGCATCTGGGTGGGTCTGATACAATTATCTGGGCCCAGAGGCACTGGATTCAGGGTGTACCTCAAGAAGAATGCCCCTGGATTTGATCCCCAGTACCACACACAAAAAAAAAAAAAGAAAGAAAGAAAAGAAAAGAAAAAGCAGACAAACAACCCCAGATGTTTTTATCTCTAGGAAGGGAGAGTTTCAATCTCGTGCATCATGATGCCTTGCAAGAATACTTTTTGAGTGTGTAGATTAAAAAGAGGATGTCAAGGACTTAGAAAACAGTCATCTAGTATGTTCGTTTCTTATTTTTAATTTTAAAATTAGGGACACATCACAGTCCTGAGGAATAACAGTTTCACCACTTCCCCCTGGCAGTAGCCCAAAGAGGTTCTGTTTGTCAAAAACACTCCTGGAAATCTTTTGCAAAATAATAATGATGGTGCTGGGATATATATATATATATTTTTTTCTTTTCTTTATTCTGATTGAACTTGGAATAGAAAAGAAATGTTTTAAAAAACATTATGAGGGATTTTAGTGGAAGAATTATAGTAATGGGAAGAAGAATGAGGCCACTTTTTGGTAGAGAAAAAAAGTTAAGTGCTTTTAATTTCTAAAAGCAATTAAAAATTATTCTGATATTCAGGCATAGAAAGCAGCTAAATGTGTTCTACCAAGTGTCTGAAATTTTCCTCTGGAGCACTATAAAATATGGGCTGTTTTTCCCCCATCTGTGATAGTTTTTATGCAAGGTGATTCTACTCATGCAGGACAGAGTACTGAACCCAGGTACTAGCATCTCTTTGAATTTTAAAGAGTTAATCCAGATACCTGTTCCTATTTTTTAAATTACATATCTTAGCAGTAAAAACATTTTGAACAACCTAACATATATCTGTTTATTTATAAGCTTTATTCATATATAAAAGTAATTTTGTACGTTAAATATTACTTAACATTCAATGTAAAAAAAAAATCAGTGTAAGCTGGGTGTGGTAGCCCAAGTTTGTAATCCTAGTACTCGAGAGGCTGAGACAGGAGGATCACAGGTTTGCAGCCAGCCTCGACTAGTGAGGCCCTCCGCAACTTAGTGAGACCTCGTTTCAAAATAAAGAATAAAACATCAGGCTGGGGGTGTAGCTCGGAGGTAGAATGCCCCTGGGTTCAAACCCCAGTACCACAAAGAAAAAAAAAGATAATGAAAGGTACTGTGTGGCTTGAAAGGCGGCTCTGATCTGTCTCACTGGAGAAGAGGGAGGTGAAAGGTTAGGATTATGTGTGAGTCATGCAGGTGTTTTCATAGCACAACTATCTGCTGTCATGTTAGTTAAGTGAAACTGGTTACTTAGTACTAAAGCATGGTAAGTCCTCAGAACTTTGAATATCCTAATTAATTTTTACACTTCAATTTAAAGATGTATTTTTAACACGTTTTTATTGTTGCATTGGAGTCTCACATCACAATGAATATCTATTTGATGTTAACATACATGCACACAACTCTTAGTGTCCCCCCCAGCCTCCCCCCACCTGTATGAAGTACCGAGAATGATGTTGGTTTATTCTCACATGTACACATTGTTTATGATAGTAATTCCACTGATTCACTTCTTTCTTGCCCTTCCCCTTCCCTTTTACCATTTCCCTTGCCCCACTGAGGGTTCTCCATTATCAACCGGAGTCCCTTGTGTGTCCTCACTACTCCCTAGGTTGCACATACTAATGAAAACATATGTCCCTTCTTTTTTTGTGATTGACTGATCTCACTTAACATAATGTTCTCCAGGTCCTTCCATTTTCTTGCAAATGATGTTATTTTGTTCTTCTTTATTGCTGAGTAGAATTCCATTGTGTGTATTTCCCACAATTGTGTAATCCATTCATCTGTTGATGGACACCTAGGTTGATTCCATAATTTGGCCACTGTGAATTGTGCTGCTATGAACATGGGTATGCATATATTACTGTAGTTTTCTAGTTTCAATCCCTTTGGAATGATACCCAGTAGTGGTATAGTTGGATCATATTGTGGATCCATGCCCAGTTTTCTGAGGAATCTCCACACTGATCTCCATAGTGGTTGAACTAGTTTGCAATCCCACCAACAGTGTAGAAGAGTCCCAATTTCCCCACATCCTCACCAACATTTGTTGTTGTTTGACTTCTTAATGATTGCCATTCTAATTGGGGTTAGATGAAATCTTAGAGTAGTTTTGATGATGTATTTTTTGAAGACTATCATTTTTCTTTTTTCTCTCTCTTCTTAAATGCCATCCCAGGGCTTCCCACATATGAGGCAAATTCTCTACTGCTGTGCTACATTCCCAGCCCTTTTTATTTTGAGACAGGGTCTGCCTAGTTGCCCAAGCTGGCCTGGAACCTGCTGTCCTTCTGCCTTGATCTCCCAAGTAGCTAAGATTATGGGTGTGTGCCCCCACACCCAGATTAATACCATCATTCTATTATTGCTGTTCTTGTCTCAAAGTTACAGGAATTCAAGTGATTAGATTACCTTTAATTTTTCAGTAAGGAAAAACATATTCAGCAATTTTAATATTAAATAAACTTTTGTGAAATATTATTGTCACCTGAACGACGGTCGATCTTGCTGTTAAGTCCTGTGTTCACTAAAATACCTGAGAGCAAGTCAAAGAAACCCTTGTCAATCAGTCACCAATTTTCCCTTTGAATTAGTAATCTAGGTTAATTAGTAGATACTGTAATGTTTGATTAGAGGCCAATACAAAAAATAAAAAGAAAGCCTATTGAGATAAAGCTTCAAGAGGACAATCCCGCTGTCTGCTTTCTCTGAGGAGCAGCTGGCCGGGTGTGAAGTGCACGTCTGGTCAGCTTTCTCAAAGGCTTGCATTAAAAGTCTGATGCAGTCCATCAGGCAGGTCAGTGTCTGAGGATGTGGGCGTCATCATGGCCAATATAGCCAAGATCTTTGCCGGGGACATGGTGGAAGGGGACCTTGATGCATCCCAGGTCTTGGGAGAAACGCCTCCACTATAGACAAGCATTTGAGGGAGGCTCTCTGGAGGTCGAAGTCCAAGGGTCAGAACCCCAACACCAAGCACAAAAAATTGTTCTTAGACCTGCCCATGACAGCAGTGTGGGTCCAGTACTCGTATGACAGGAGACTGACCACTGGGGCTTCCATATCTCAGTCTCCCCTGGACTTAACCAGGTTGTAACATCTTTCTCAATTACTCCTTCCTTCTTTCCTTCCTTCCTTCCTTGTTCCATCCCTCTCTCCCTCCCTCCCTCTCTCCTTCCTTCCTTTCTTTTGTGTGTGGTACTGAGGACTGAACCCAGGGGTGTTCTACCTCTGAGCTACACCCCAGCCCTATTTTATTTCTTAGTTTGAAACAGGGTCAAAGTTGTTGAGGGCCTTGCTAAGTTGCTGAGGCTGTCCTCAAACCGGAGATCCTCCTGTCTCAGCCTCCCAGGTACTGGGATTACAGGTGTGCGCCACCACGCCTGGCTTTTCTAGAACTTTGGCATTGGCCTTACCTCGATGAAGGCAGCAGCCTGTTTTATAGTCACTGTGATTGAACATTTGGACCTCTTAGGGCATGTCCAGCATTGCTTTTCTGTGTTTCTAGATGGAAGAGGAAAAGCGTATGGGCCTTGGGCATCCTGTGGACCCAGAGCTGCTCTGAGAGAAAGTCCTTCCAAGAGTGTGATAGTTTCAGATTGAAGCCTGAAGTCACTGTTGACCTGGGTGTTTCACTTGTGTCTGATCTTCAGCAGAAGACGCTGGCAGAAATGTTTCCCTGTGATGTTCTACCTTGCAGGCCCGGGCTTCCCAGGAGCCCCGGAATAGCTGTCATTGGAGGTTCTCTCATGGAATTTCTTGTGTGATCATCAAACTATTGAACAATTTGTGGACTTAAAATTATAAGGCTTTTTTCTTCTACAATGACTATTTTCATTTTCTTACTGATGGTGTTCTGCATTAGTAAGTGATCTTTGATGAATTTAGAAAGGTTGAATAAGCTAGGAGACTCTTAGATTACCCAGAGAGAAAAACAGACACCAGAGAAAGTGTTTGTTCTCTGCACTAATTCCCATGCTCTTCCCTCACTGAATTTTGTCTTAATGTAAAATATTTTTATGCCTGAAAGAAGTTATTTCTCATCCAAATACACAGAATCAGTAACACCAAGAGCCAACCCTACATATAACCTCTAGACTCTGTGTGAGAATGGGGGTCAATGAGGTCGAATGGTTGTAACAAATACATCACTCTAGCTTGGGATGTGGATAGTGTGTGTGTGTATGTGTGTGTGTGTGGGGGGGACGTGAGGGAGGCTGTGCATATGTGGGGGTAGATGGTATATGGGAACTCTACTTTCTGCCCAAACTTTGCTGTAAACCTGATACTATTCTGCAAAATAAACTCGTTTCATAAACACGAATGTGAACTTATTTTGTGAGTATTATAACCTTGGATTCTTCTTCAGGGAATTTACCTATGTATATGAGCTACATCACTTTCTGCTACAAGTATCAGAGAAGTCCATCACCAGTGGGTTGAAATAGGGGTTGATGTTTCCCACGGAGCTGGAAGGGAGGAGGTCACAGCTGAGACTTGCATCAGCGGCTCGGGGAGGTCAGGGCTGGGTTCTCTGGGCCTCACGGCCCTTCCATCTTGGACAGAGAGGGATGACCCTCCTCCAGGCATCACACCCAGGTCCAAGGGGAAGAGGAGCCAGCGGGACATTGGTCACGAAGTCCATTTTATCAGGACATTTGATGTCATTTCGTTATCTTGCCCAGGAACCTCCCTGCAGAGTTCCAATGAGGGTCTCTTTGGGGAGAAGAGCGCCCCAGGAACAGCCCCACAGAGCAAAAGAACGCTGCCAGGGACGCGGCCTTTCGGTTTACTCTGTGCCCTCCCTGCCGGGTTCAGCCTGAGAGACTTCCGGGTGGAGGACTTGGGGCCCAAGTTGGGGTTGTTGCCCATCATTTAAGATGACCAATGCGCAACTTTATAAACATGTTTTAAAAACTTATTAATATTTCGCTTATGATCATGAAATGTAAACTCAGAATCCCTGTGGCTGCCAGAATTCTTTTTTTTTCTTTTTTTGCGGTACCGAGGATTGAACCCAGGGGGGTTCTACCTCCAAGCTACACCCCCGGCCCCTATTTTTTTTTTTTATACTTTATTTTGAAACCGGGTCTCAAAAAGTTGCGGAGGGCCTCACTGAGTAGCTGAGGCTGGCCGCGAACCTGGATCCTCCGGTCTCCGCCTCCCAAGTACGCCCGGCTGGCGGCCAGAATTCTGGAAAGACCCCCACAACTCCTAGCCCTGGGGTCCTGCCCTGCATCGGCCCCTCCCTTCACCCGTGAGTAAAACCCGAGAATGGGATGGACTTGCTCCCGCTTGATGAGCGTGTGCACCATGTGACAGGAGGCATCCAATCAGCGCGTCTGGGAGGGTCTGAGCCGATCACCTGAGCCCTTTATAAGAGACCGAACCTCAGCCCCGCAGCATCCCAGACATTTCCCGCCTGCTGAGGGCATCCCCGGTGCTGCTGCAGAGACAGGCGGGCAGGCTTCCAGCTCGGCCTGCAGCCTCTGAGCTTGTCCCCAGACTCGAGCCAGACCCAGAAAGGACAGGGGCTTCGATCCTACAACCCTGAGACACCGAGGTCTGCCACTGAGTCAGCTGGCCGCCACATCCTTCCTCAGTCAAGGTAACTCCACAAGCCAGGCTGACCCTGAGCACCGCCCAGGACCCCCTGTGAGAGGAGCAGGTGTGTGTGTGTGTGTGTGTGTGTGTGTGTGTGTGTGTGTTGCTGGGAATTGATTGCAGGGAGTTCTACTACTGAGCTACACTCCCAGCCTTTATTTATTTATTTAATTTATTAATTAATTTATTTATTATATTTTGTGGTACTGGGATGGAACCCAGGGCATTCTACCTCTGAGCTATGCCCCCAGCCCTATTTGTTTGATTTTGGAATAGGATCTTCACTAAGTTGCGGAAGGCCTAAGTTGCTGAGGTTCCCCTAAACCTTCGATCCTCCTGTCTCAGTCTCCTACCTACTGTGATTATGTGATTACGGGCATACTCCACCATGCCCGGCTGAGCAGGGTTGTTTTTTTTTTTTTTTGTGGTACTGGGGGACATTCAACGTCCGAGCTACACCCCAAGCTCAGTTTTATTTTTTATTTTGAAACAGGCTCTCTAGGTTGCTAAGAGTCTTACTAAATTGCGGAGGCTGCCCTCGAACCTGCAATCCTCCTGTTTTAACCTCCCAAGTACTGGGGTTACAGGCATGCGCCACCACTCCCGGCTTGAGTGGGGCTTTTGACCTAATTTTTGCGTGTGGGTCAGTCGCCCAAATTCCCGAAGGCCGTGGGGGTGGGAGTGCGGACAGATCCAGGGGGTAGTAGTAGCATGGGTAAAAGTGGAGGGCATTGAATAAAAATGTCTTTTAATTTTTTTATTTCAATTTTTTTTTTCTGAAAAGGGGCGGTAAACCAGTAAGTGTGGGACTCTATGCCTAGAATTTGGTTTGAAGGTGTTTAGGGTGTGGGAATATCTCCTACACGAATATAAAACTAAGACCATCTATGCCTTTGTCTCCGTAACTCCCAGGCCTTGGGCTCCAGCTCGCCGGTGTCAGCCCATGGCGCGCACAAAGCAGACAGCCCGCAAGTCCACGGGTGGGGCCACCCCAGGAAGCAGCTAGCTGTGAAAGCCCTTGGCAAGAGGATGCCCTCTGCTGGTGGGGTGAGGAAGCCCCACCGGTACCGGCCCGGCACCCTGGCCCTCGGGAGATTAGAAACTATCAGAAGTCCACCCAGCTGCTCATTCGCAAAGTCCCCTTCCAGAAGTTAGTGCGAGAAATCGCGCAGGCCCTGCTGCCCGACCTGCGCTTCCAGAGCGCGGCCATTGGGGCGTTGCAGGAGGCCAGCGAGGCCTACCTGGTGGGCCTGTTCTAAGATACCAACCTGTGTGCCATCCACGCCAACCGGGTCACCATCATGGTCCAAGATATGCAGCTGGCGCGCCGATGTGGAGAGCCGAACTAGGATTTCCACCAAGATGGGGACACTTCATCGGTAAAATACATGCATAAGTCTTTTGTCTCTATTAGTAGTTTGGAATGTGAGATTTTTCCCCCATGTCAAGGTATCTGAGCATAGGTCTGTGAGTGAAAAAATGGGATGAAAATCGACAGTTTTGCCATTTTTCATCTATGAACTTTTAATTATAGATGTGGGGATGTAAATTGTTAGTACAGGTCCAGATGTTTAGGTGAATACCTTTTACCAGCTCAACTTTGTAACAATTATGAATAAGCCTGTTTAATCCTCTGGACAATGCCAGCATTTGATTGTTTTTCAAATAATAAATTTCTTGTTCATGGCAAGTGAACAGTGTGTGTAGCATTTTTTTCTCATGTAGTAAGTTCACATATTCAAAGTATTTAAAATTAAGCTTTTCTACACGCAAGTCCATGATTTTAATGTTGCAAGTCCTCCATGCTATTCCTGTAAATTTGCTGTTCAAATACACCGAACTATCCTGGGCGTGGTGGCGCACGCTTGTAATCCCAGTACTTGGGAGGCTGAGACAAGAGAATCACAGGTTCACCACCAGCCTCAGCAACTTGTGAGGCCAACCGCAATTGCGAGACCATGTTTCAAAATAAAGAATAAAATAGGGCTGGGGGTATAGCTAGGAGGCAGAATGCCCCTGGGTTCCATCCCCCATACCACACACACACACACAAATATACTGAACTAAAAAGTTAATTTTTTTGTACAGCTCCATTTTATTTTTTTGATTTGAAATAAGGAAGGTCTTGCTAAGTTGCTGAGGGTCACACTAGTTGTTGAGGCTGGCCTTGAACCTGGGATCCTCCTGTCTTAGCCTCCCAAGTGCTGGGATTATAGGTGTGTGTCACCATGCCCAGTAAATAATATACTCTTTATCCACAAGCTTCTTCAGATTGTGGGAAGCAGAAAAATCAGTCTGTGTGTTTGTTTGTGGGAGGGCTGTTATTCATAAAACACGGATCATCAGAAACACAGCAAGTATGATAACTAAACCTTCTTTGTGGGTATGTATGTATTAGTGGGAATTCAACCTAGGGACACGCTAACACTGAGCTACATCCCCAGATCTTTTTTTTTATTTATTAACTTGCTTATCATTGCAATTTATTATTTTTTATTGGTGCATTGTAATCATACATCTTGATGAAGCTCAGGGTGATAGAGGTTTACATGCACACAGAACTCGGTGAGCCCTCTGCTAGTTCCTACCCCACTCCCTCTCCCTCCCCACCTTCCCGTGTGTATGTACATCATGTCCATTGAGGTGTTTCCCTCTTCAAGTCTTCCTCCCCCTCCCATGTCCCTCAGTTAGGTCTCCTCCTTCACTCCACTAAGGTTTCTCCTCCTTTGTCTGGAGTCCCTCTTGTGTCCCAATTTCTTCCCAGCTTCCACATGTGAGGGAGAACATCCAACCCTTAACCTTTTGTGACCAACTAATCTCACTTAGCATAATATTCCCAAGTACTGGGATTACAAGCGTGTGCCACCAAGCCTGGCTTTATTTTTTATTTTGAAACAATGTCTTGCTAAAGTTGTTAAGGCTGGCCTTGATCCTGTGATCCTTCTGTCTCAGTTTCCCAAGTACAGGGATTACAGGTATGCGCCACCATACCCAGTTAATAATGTTTTCTTCAGGAAATAATGATAAGAAAAAAGTCTGTACATGTTCAGTATAGACACCTTCCCCTTCTCACCCCGAATATCTTCAATCTGTGGTTGCTGGAATCCATGGAGGCAGAACCTGCGGAGGCCTAGGGCAGCTGCACGGGTTCCAGCCTTCTTAGGACATCTAACTTCCTGTTGAAGCTCATCTCTCTCCATTCACTATGGATTTGCCCATGATTTTAGCAGTTTTCTCTAACTCTGATATTGTCTTCACCACCAGGAAAGGAGCTGCCTGTTTCATACTCACTTCGACTAAATATTTAGACCTCTTACTGCACAGCCAGCAAGAAATCTTTTTATGGCTGGGGATCACTGGGGCCTCTGGGAGAGTCAGTCCCTTATAAAGGGACTTGATGATTGGATCAGACCCACTAGGACAATGGCTATTGGATGTACACGGTCATGTGACTGGTAAACTAACAGGGCGGGAAGCTCATCAAGTGCAGGGGTCCTGCCCACACAGAAGGGAGGGGCAACAACGGGCTTCACCTCAGGGGCCAGAATGGGTGGACATTTCAGAATTCTGGCTGCCACTGAGTCTGAAAATTTGTTTCATGACAATAAGTGAGTCATTTACAGTACTTTGTGTGTGTGTATGTGTGGTACTGAGATTGAATTCAGAGGCGTTCTACCTGAATATATATAAATAAATATATATATTTATTATTTATTATGGTACTGGGGATAGAAAGCAGAGGAATACTACCTTTGAACTATACCCTCAGCCCTATTTTATTTTATTTTTTGTGGTACTGGGGCACTGAATCCAGGGGCATTCTACCTCTGAGCTACACCCCACCCCTATTTTTTATTCTTTACTTTGAAACAGGGTCTCACTATGTTGCGGAGGGCCTCACTAGCTGAGGCTGGCCGCACACCTGCAATCCTCCTGTCTCACCCTCCCAACTACTGGGATTACAAGTGTGCACCACCACGCCCGGCTCCTATTTTATTTTTTCTTTATTTTGAAATAGGGTTTTGCTAAATGACCATGCACTGCTGGCCTCGAACTTGCAATCCTCTTGCCTCAGCCTCCCAAGTATTAGGATTACAGGTGTGCACCATTATAGTACTTTTAAGAGACATTTTTATGAAGTTGCATATTAGATAATTTAAATGGGCAAACAGTCCCCACTGGTAGGCTGGGGTCCTCTACCAGGAACGGGACTGAACCAGGCTGGGAGGGAAACCTGAACAGCCGCCCCTCTAGCTGAGCTCCTGCACTCTGTTGTGCTGCCTCTGGGTGCCCTTCTCTCCAGAGAGACCCTCATGGGCAGGCAGGCTCCTGAGCAAGATGATAAAATGACACAACATGTCCCCATAGAGCGGACATATGTCACTGTCGCTCATGCCCCTCTGGTTCCTTGTCCCCCTGGGGCGTGGGTGTGAGGCCTGGGGAGTGGTCATCCTTCCCCATGGAGCTGCTGATGCAAGCTGCAGCTGCGACCTCCTCACTAAAGGCTCCATGAGATAAAACAAAAAACAAAACTGAGACCAAAACCCTATTTCAATTCACTGTTAGAATTTTCTGGTACTTGTAGCAGAAAGCAATGCCCACTTGTGGCAACACATATATCATGAATAGAACAAAGAATTCTGTGAGACCCATAGTCACTAAACAAGTGAACACCACTACTTTTTTATTTTTTTGTGGTACTGGGGATTGAACTCAGGGGCATTCTACCGCCGAGCTATACCCCTAGTCCTTTTTATTTTTTGTTGTGAAAACAGGGTCTCGCCAGGTTGCTAAGAGTCCCACTAAGTTGCTGAGGCTGGCCTCGAACCTGCCATCCTCCTGTCTCAGCCTCCCAAGCACTGGGATTACAGGCATGTGCCACCACACCTGGCTTCCTGTTACTTTTTTGATATTTAATGTGTCTTTTAATGAGAATGGTTTGGTGGAAAAGACTATATTACCAAGGACTAGCTCTTAGGGCATTCGATCTGAGTGCTCTGCGAGTTTGGAGCTGTCTTTTTGATTGATGTTGACATCAAGCCTGGTTTAGCTTTTTATAGATAACATATTGAAGGATAGTTGAGCATAGACAAAGAGGTATTTAGAAATTGTTAAAAATATGATTGAATCAATTCATGTGCTAGTGTCATGAATGCTAACGATTGGAAGTTAGATATGTTTATTAGTGTTAAATTGTATCATCTAGAGGAATGAAATTTGGTCACCAAGAAATGATAATTTTTGAAAATAACCCTAGAGAATCCAGACAGGTCAGATTTTTATTGTCAGTAGGCCAAAGGAAGCACTGCTATTATGTCAAAACGACATTAGAATGAATACCATTATAAGGGACATGGGTGGGATACTGAGCGAAAGGGGACTTAATATATCATGAAGCAATTATTTTTGTAACTTGTTGTCCATGATGTTTACAAAAGACACAAGAGCCACCAAATGCATGGGCTCATCAAATACAGCAAGATAATTCTTAGTAGATTATCTTTGGTAGGTTGATTCAAGTACAATATTAATGAGGTCAAGATCATATTTTAGATCCCTGGGTAGTCTAGTTAATTTGCACAAAGAAAATTACATTTTGTTACCATGGACTCTATCACTAAATTGTCAGGTCACATTTGAAATATGTGTCACTGGTCACAGGGGCAATTGAGTAAAAAAAAAAATTGCACAGATATTTTAGAAAAATAACCACCATCATTTCCAAGAAATAAAACATCAGCAAACATAGAGTTGCAGAATGTAAATGTATCTTATTAATTTTATAATTTACTGGTTTTGACAAATATTTTTAATTATAAAATTATTTTTTGAAATACTACCATGGATGTCCACTATATAAAAACAGAACTGCTACACTGGTTGATGAGGGGGAAAAATAGGAGTCTGTAAACAAATATCTTGATGATTCTATGCCTTTCAAGTCTGCAGGACCCCACCCTTTCCTCTTTTACTAGAAATTCTCTCTGAAACAATATTAAAAGTGTTTAGCCAGGTGCAGTGATCCAAGCCTATAATCCCAAGTCCTTGGGGGGCTGAGACAGGAGGATGGCCAGTTCAAGGCCTGCCTCAGCAACTTAGTGACATTCTCAGCAGCTTAGTGAGACCCTGTTTCAAAATAAAAAATAAAAGAACTGGGGTGTAGTTTAGAGGTACAATATACCTGCATTCAATCCCCAGTAACAAAAAGAGTTGAAAGCTGGGCGTGGTGGCACACGCTTGTAATCCCAGTACCTGGGAGGCTGAGACAGGAGGATCAAAGGTTCGCAGCCAGCCTCAGCTACTTAGTGAGACCCTGTTTCAAAATAAAGAATAAAAAATAGGGCTGAGGGTGTAGCTTGGAGATAGAATGCCCCTGGGTTCAATCCCCAGTACTGAAAAAAAAAAAAAAGAGAGTTGAGGTTCTGTAAGACATAATGGTTAAACTACTTACCTAGCCAGACACTCTCATTTTAGAAATTAGATATGCATCTACCTGATTGCTAATAATGTTGAACATTTTTTCATGTATCTATTGGCCATTTGTATCTCTTCTTTCGTGAAGTGTCTATTCATTTCAGTTGCCCACTTCTTGATCGGATTATTTGTTTCCTTAGTGTAAAGCCTTTTAAGTTCTTTGTATATCATAGATATTAGACCTCTGTCAGAGGGATAGCTTGCAAAGATCTTCTCCCATTCCATAGGCTTTCTCTTTAGGCTCTTGATGGTTTCCTTTGATGAGCAGAAGCTTTGTAGTTTAATGCTATCCCACTTATTAATTCTTGTTTTAATTTCCTGTGCTTTGGAGGTCTTGTTGAGGAAGTTTCTACCTGTGCCTATATGATGGAGTGTTGGACCTATGGCTTCTTCTAATAATTTCACAGTCTCTG
>PVJS01025825.1:0-27522 GCA_004027185.1 Glis glis
TCTCTCTCTCTCTCTCCCTCTCTCTCTCTCTCTCTCTCTCTCTCTACTTAGTGAGGCCCTCTGCAACTTCATGAGACCCAGTCTCAAAATAAAGTATAAAAAATAGGGCTGGGGGTGTAGTGCAGAGGTAGAACGCCCCTGGGTTCAATCCCCGGTACCGCAAAAAAAAAAAGAAAGAAAAAAAGAAAATTCCAGGAATAAACAATTCATAGGTTTTAAATTGCACATCATTCTGAGTCTCATGATGAAATCTTGCATGGTCTCACCCAGGACATGAATCATCCCTTTGTTTAGCTTATCCGCGCTATATACACCCCCAGTCATTTAGTAGCCATTACAGTTATCAGATCAATTGTCTCAGTATCACACTGCTTATGTATAGGGTTCAGTACTATCCAGCTTCAGACAGGCACAGGGGGTCTTGGAGGATATGTCCATGGATAGATAAGAGGGGACTACTGTAATCAGAATGTATGGCTAACATATATAAATTCACCCCTCAAAAATATAGAAGAAAGTACTTAGGTTGCAACAAGAAAAATACAGCTTGAATATAGATGTAACTGCCTGTTATAAAGGTTTTAAATATTGGAATGCTAAGGAGATTGTTAATTTATTTTTCCTTTAAAACAAGGAAGTATTCTGAAATTGACCTAGAAATGTCATTTTGGCTATACCCCATCCTCAGTATATCCTTATATATTCTTCACTTCTGTGATCTGAAACTCTTCCAGGTAGGAAAACAATTAGGTACCCCTGAGTTTCAGGCCAGCAACTTAGAGGTGGATTTTTCAAATATAGTATATAAATAGGGACCTGCTTATAATGAAATTTGGGATAGCATTAACAGTTTAATGTGATGATGGAAATGGCCTATGTGGCTTGAAGTCAGAAAGTCTGGGTTTAAATTCCTATCATTTGGATGAAGATTAAATGACAAAAGACAGGTGAAAGCCACTTTAAGCACACATTTGTCAAAGAATAAACAGTCATTCACTACCTTTTAAAAATTTTTATATTTTATTGTGATACTAGTACTAATACTAATGGTATTTCTTACATTTTTTTTAAAAGGGTCTTGCTAGGTTGCTGAGTCTTGCTACATAGCTGAGGCTGTCCTACGATACATACATACATACATGCATGCATATGTACATACATACGTGCATGCATGCGTGCATACATACACGCATGCATGTGTGCACACGTGCGTACATACATGTAGCTCGGAGATAGAATGCCCCTGGGTGCAATGGTTCAATCCCAGTACCAGGAAAAAAAAAAGATAGCAAATATCTTCTAGTTTATAAACCCCCCCATTTTTATGTCATCTAATGAACAAAAGTAATTGATTTTAATATTGTCAGACTTATCTCTTATAGTTAGTACTTTCTGTGTTTCATTTAACAAATCCTTTCTTATCCAGATGAAAGCAAAGTTTCTCTTTTTTTCTACTAAAAGACTTAAGGTTTTAGACATTTAAGGCATTCATCCATTTGGAGTTGATTATTTTATATGAGGTAGCGACCCAGTTTCTTCTTGTGCTACATATAAAACCTATTTTCTTCTGTTCAGTTTATTGAATAATCTCTCCTTTCCCCCCGGAATCTGACAAGTCACCTCTGTCATATACCAGAGTTCGAAAACTGCTTGGATTGTTGTTTAGCTCCGTTTTACTAGTTAGTTTATCTGCCTGTTCCTGGACCAGTATCACATTCATAAAATTGAATAAAAAAGCACAAATTACCACTATATCTAGCGCACCTCTAGTTCAGTTGGTATGAAGGTTGTGAAGAAAATAAACCAAAAACAAACCAGCAACATTTGAAAGGGCTGCAGCATGCAATATCCTCAAGGGAGATCTAGGTTCCAGTTATAGCCAGAAGGTGAAAACAATATTCAGAGGTGGAACGAGTTTTTGCTGATGATGTAGTATGAATTGCATAAAATTTACTGGTAGAAAGTTGGTGGGGGAGATAGGGGCAGAAGGGTGGTGGATGTACGGTCAACCTTTGGGGGATTAAAATATGGGACACTAGGGGGAACCTGATGACTAGGGCTTTTTGTGGTAACCAAAATGAATAAGGATAAAAGATAAAAGAGGATTCCTAGAACTAGATGGGGTGGAGAAACTATGAATGTTGAAAATTATGGAGGGAAGAGTATCTGGTATTATGGATGCTCCAAGCCAATCTCCCTCTGAACCTCTTCTTTAGGAAGGGGCAAATTTACTGTGATCCCACAAGTAGTAGAAGTAAGGAAGTCAGTGTGACCCAAGAACATACTGTCTTAATCCCTCCAGGCTTTTTAAAATTTCTTTTTTTAAAAAATTCTTTTTAAGAATTTCCCCTTGTGTTACTTTAAATATTGCTTGGAATTATTTGGATACCCCCAAATCTTAAAGATTGGTATCTTTCATCAGTTCTGGAAACTTCTCAACTATTTTCTCTTAAAGTATTGTGTTTTCTTTTTCTTCTCTATTTTCTCTTTCTGGAAATCATCCTTTCTGTGATATGTGTGGTACTTTCTCTGTGTATAATTTTTAATGTATACAGCATGCTGGGTAATTTCTTCTGTCTCTACTTCATTAATTCTTTCGATACCTCTGTCTAATATGCTGTTGAAGTTGGCCATTGACTTTATCATTGTAATTATGTTTCCTATTTCTTGAAGTTTTTTTTTTTTTGCCAAACCTCATCCTTTTGATAGTCTGATCTTTCAATTTCTTGGTTTTTTTAAGTGTTGATTTTATATTCCGTATCTGTAATTCCAAATCCATAGTTGTTATAGTTGTACTTTGTAGTTTTTTTTTATTTCTGCTTACTGTAGTTCATAGTGAATTTTGGTTCTGTCTTATTTTATTGGATCTTTCTTTTCTTATTGGAATTTTCGGGGGCCTGAGTAAAAAGTGCTTCTTTTAGAAAATATTTGCCAGGTGCCTAAGGGCATTTCTAATCCAAGACTTATTCATACTGAATTTTTGGATTGGAGAATTTAGGACCACACAAGTAGTGTGAATTCCAGCCACAAACCCATGGTTTGTGGGCTTGTGGTTATAAATTCTCTGGGGGTAAATGTATTTTTACTTCCCTTGTTCAGATCCAAAGACCAAACAGGCATGCATTTAGTCTGAATTGTAGGGGGAGGTATATCATCCACTGAGGGCATGCTTAAGGATCATGGCTTTATGTAGTGGTCTCAGATGGGACCTCCCAGTATGATCAGACTCCAAACTTTGTCTTCTGCCTGCTTGGCCAGCAGCCCATAACAACCCAAGATCCATTCTAGACCATAGTAGATTAGTATGTGTCCCCAAGGAAAACTTCTTGCTTCTGAGTTAGTTTAATATTTCTATTTTAGCCTTCTTGTTGTGACTAGACTCTGAGAAATTCCATTCATTTTTTATATCTTAGCCAATCATTTAAAACTCTTTGCTTATTTTCTACCTTGTCTATAAGCATGTGTAAAAATAGCAATAGAACAAGTAGTCCTTCAGTCCTCTTTGCCATAATTAATTAACAGAATGTCTTCACCAGAGTTGGCCAGAATTTTAGTCTTAATACTGGGACAGCTTGATATTATGTACATTGTGATTACAAACTCTGAAAGGCAGAGAAAACATACAAATAAACTGCAGGCAATACAGGAAACAATAGCTCCCTAATGAGGCCCAAATGTTGTCTTGTATTTTAAGTCAGCTTTTTAAGAACATTTGATTCTAAGAAGCAGGGACAGTTTGATTTACAGAAAATTGAATATTCTTGCAAGTGGAAGACATCTTTTTTAAAGAGAGAGTAAAAGGAAATGTAGAAGAGGTTAGAGTAAGATAAACAAAAAGTTGAGACAAATAACCGGGCATGGTGGCACGTGCCTGTAATCCCAGTACTTGGGAGGCTGAGACGGGAGGATCTCAGATTTGAAGCCAGCCTCAATAACTTAGTGAGGCTGTCAACAACTTAGTGAGACCCATTTCAAAATAAAAATAAGCCGGGCGTGGTTGCACACGTCTGTAATCCTAGTATGTGGGAAGCTAAGACAGGAGGATCTCAGGTTCAAGGACAGTCTCAGCAAGTAGACTCTCATCAACCTAGCAAGACCCTGTTTCAAAATAAAAATAAAAATAAGCCAGGCGTGATAGCACACACACCTATAATCCTAATGCTTGGGATGCTGAGACAGGAGAATTGCAGGTTCAAGGACAGTCTCAACAAGTAAGTGAGGCTCTCATCAACCTAGCAAGACCCTGTTTCAAAATAAAAATAAAATTGGGCTGGGGGTTTAGCTCAGAGGTAGAATGCCCCTGGGTTCAATCCCCAGAATAATTAATTAATAATAGGGCTGGGGTTATAGTTCAGAGGTAGAATGCCCCTGGATTCAACCCCCAGCACAACAACAGCAACAAAAAATTTCAAGACAAATGTCAATTTCTTCTTATTCTTGTTGTCCTCATTTTAGCTATGTGTGTTGTTTCCATATAGTAGATATAACAGTATTCTAACAATATTAAGTGTAGCCAAAGAATATTTCTTGGCTCTGGCTGAATGGTAGTTTTTGCTGTTTACTGTTGTTCCTAAGGTTCGTTTTTATTTTACTGTAAAATTTCATGCATCCTTGCTCCCAGTCCATAGGTTGGGAACAAATTTGACTCATTTTTCCTTTCATTTACTTTCTTATTCAGCAGACATTTATAAGGTATGTCCTGTATGCCAAGCCTTCCACTAGCCATTAGTTAGCTTTGTGAGGAAAACAAGCTGTGGCCTTTGCCCTCATGGAGCTTTCAACCTAGTAAGGTCATTAATAATAATAATTTTTTTTTTGCAGTATCGGGGATTGAACCCAGGGGCGTTTTACCTCCGAGCTACACCCCTGGCCCTATTTTTTATACTTTTATTTTGAAACCAGGTCTCATGAAGTTGCGGAGGGCCTCACTAAGTAGCTAAGGCTGGCCGTAAACCCGGATCCTCCGGTCTCCACCTCCCAAGTACTGGGATTACAAATGTGCGCCACCACGCCCGGTATAATAATAATTTTTTAAAGTACACAAGTAAATTTAAAATTTTTTTTTTTTTTTGGCGGTACCAGGGATTGAACCCAGGGGCGTTCTACCTCCGTGCTACACCCCCGGCCCTATTTTTTATACTTTATTTTGAAACCGGGTCTCACGAAGTTGCGGAGGGCCTCACTAAGTAGAGAGAGAGAGAGAGAGAGAAAGAGAGAGCACTGAGGCTGGCCGCGAACCCGGATCCTCCAGTCTCCGCCTCCCAAAGTACTGGGATTACAAGTGTGCGCCACCATGCCCGGCGTTAAAATTTTAACTGTGATAAATAAATTTGTTGCCCATTTTGGGGCCCAAAGGCTGGGTGGAGGTTATAGATAGAGGGTAAAAGAAATGAAGGGGAAAGATAGGCTAGTAAAGAAGAGAAATATTCATGTCTGGTAGTCACTCTGGCTACCAGACAATCTTAGATCCAGGCAGCTTTAGGTAGCCCATCTGAAGAGGAACTTCTGGCCTTCAGACATCCTGTCTTCAAAGACAATCAGTATTGTGGTGGGGTAGAAATTCATCTAGGCCATCCAGGCAGTTCAAGACCAGGGCAGGTAACAGATTGAGAATAGAAGAACATAAGAGTTTAGGAGAGGGAGATTTATAGAAGTTCAAACAAATTATGAGATCCTAAACCAAGTTCAAAACACTTCAAATCTTCATCTTTCCCATTAGAAAGGCTTAGTTTATTCAATGTGCTTTAAGATACCTTAAGTACATAGTCACCTTACCTTACCATAGAAAAAAGATGGTACTGGCAAAGACCCGCTTTACTTATCTGGACTAAGTATCCCTTTGACTCTCCTTATATGAGTAAATGTGTTCTTCCTTGTCCCCATACCATTGACAGTGTTCCTTGGTACATGGCTGGTGGTTTTCCTCTATAAAGCCTCATTCCCAGAATGAATTCCAATTTGGAGTTTTGATGATAGTAATGATGGTTAGTTATATTTTAAAAGCTTTTGGAATTGAGTGTTACACAGTATGATTTATAACTTCCAACCATAAAAAAAAGATTGAGCCATGAGTTTTCATAAATATTCCCAATGAATCCTAAATCCTCATTTAAATAAAAAGCACCATTTTAGCCTATATCAGAAATCTTAACACATGTATTACAAAGCCAATTGTGGTACCTAGTTATTTTAAGTTACTCATGTCCTTTGAAGATTTTTCAAATATTTCGTATAAGTAAGTTCAGGAAGAATGTATACTCTTGTTTTAGTGGAACTTGTAAGGATATTTACAAGTATTTATATATGTATGCAAACTGCCAAAATAATGCTGGATGGATTATGTTTAAATTATTATTTTCATGATTGAGTCATCTGCATTAATGCTTGGCTTTGAAAGGGGGTCTTGCTCCTTTTTTGTAGGATTATTGATGGGTTGTTTGTTTGGTACTGGGGATTAAACCCAGGGGCACTCTACATCCCAGCTACACCCCCCAGCCTTTTATTTAATTTTATTTTTTAATTTTATTTTTTGGAAACATGGTCTCACTAAATTGCTGAGGCTGGCTTCAAACCTGAGATCCTCCAGTCTCAGCCTCCCAAGTACTGGGATTACAAGCATATGCCACCACACCTGGCTGTTGATGTCATTTTTAACTAATTCAGCAGTCCTTGGAGATGTGCTTAAAATTTCTTAAGTTTGTGCAAAGCAAAACAACAGTTAAAATGAAGTTGTTTTTCAGGCACACAGTGGCTTCTCTCAATGAGGCTAAAATTCTCCGAAGAATGTTCTTGTGCATTTGCCAAGAGCCTTCTGGGATAGTCATATTTTTAAGAACTTAGAACATAAACAACTGTGATCTGTGGCAGGAGATTTAAATGACCTCACAATGACAATGAGAACAAAGCATTTTTAAGTTATCGTGGTGGTGTGTTAATTCATTGCAATGTGTTTGTCATTCTATTTTGGTGTATTAAGTGAGAGCCAGGCCAAAAAAAAAATACTGTATTTAACTTTAGATACTATTTCTTTATTGTTAAAAACAGAGTACCAAAAAAATATTATTTCCTAGAGCCGGGCGTGGTGGCGCACGCTTGTAATCCCAGTACTTGGGAGGCTGAGACCAGAGGATCCGGGTTCGCGGCCAGCCTCAGCTACTTAGTGAGGCCCTCCGCAATTTCATGAGACCCGGTTTCAAAATAAAGGGTAAAAAATAGGGCCGGGGGTGTAGCTCGGAGGTAGAATGCCCCTGGGTTCAATCCCTGGTACCGCAGGGGGGAAAAAATTATTTCCTAAGAGTAAATATTTCATGAATTATTCTAGAGCTAGAGGTCTTTTTTTTTTTAACCACATGAACCACTTAAGGATAAAGGACATTTATGTAGATCTTAAAGTTTTGATTCATTTCTACTTGGAGATAATATGTTCCAAACGTGAAAGATCAAACACTTGGCTTGAAAGACAGATCAATTAAGTATTTATTAAATACTTTCTATGAGTCTGGCACTATGCTTAGATTATGGAATACAAAAGAAGGCGATTTTAAGCTGCTTTTGCTCCTTCTAGAAGAAAAGGCATACTCAGATGAAACTTACAAACCCTTATATAATCAAGTACCAAATAAAATAACATATCAATTATGTGGTGCAAATGATTACATAGCCCATCTTTTTAGAAATGACCTCTAATCATTGTCTAGAACAGTGGTTCTCATAACTAGGGCTACTAGCATCACCAGAGATACTGCTAAATATCTTAAAATGCACAAGATAGCCCTTCACATCAGAGATGTATCTGGTCCAAAAGATCAGTAGGGCTAAAATTAACAAACCCTGATATGGACCCCATACAAGTCAATGCTGATGAGTTTTGAACATGTGGTAGATGGGCTCTCATCTTCCCCCAGCCATCTTCAGCCCCTGTAAATGTTCTTTGCCTGAGGACCTTGGGTCTGTACACAGAAATGATCACTGTGTACGCATAAACCAGCTAAATGGAAGTTTTCCCAGTATAGTGTTCCAGGGAGAGAGCCTGTAGTCAGTCATCTCTGGTCTCCAGGGAACACAGGCTTGTACTTGGGTGACAGAAGCAAGTAGAAGTAATTTTGTTCAATTAATAAGTGGTCATATCCTGAGGTTTTGCTCCAGGATTTTTCTTAAAGGCTCAAAAAAATTAAGTATAGAGCAATGAAGATTGAACATAAAAAGGGTTTTTCCTTGGTGGCTTGACCATTTATCAAGTTGCTGGGTTTAGTTTTTTATTTGTTTTTATTTCATCTGGTTAGATTTATTAACGTTTATTGTTTGGAAATAATTTGTTGGTTCCCTGTCATTTTGTGATCTTGAGGTATCATCAATGTTCACCATTGTGTATTATCCTGTTACTCTATTAAAATGTAACTACATTTGCTTTTGTAAACTTTTAAATGGTTGAAAATATATAACATTTTAAACTAACCTATTTGGATTTTCCCTTAGGTCTTAAAGAAAGTGCAGAAGAGATGGTCAAAAACAAATTGGAAGGAAAAGACAAACTGACCCCTTGGGAACAATTTTTAGAGAAAAAGAAAGAGAAAAAAAGACTGAAAAAGAAACAGAAGGTATCAGTGATAATTACAACCATTTATTGAGTACCAACTATGTATCAGAAGATACCAGGTCCTTGGTATCCATTATCTCAAAATGTAATTACTCACTGTATTAGACCTTATTATCATCCTAATTTTAAGAAAGAAGTGAGAATACAGTAGCTAGATGTTTTCTGCAAGGTCAAATACTGATATACAATCCAGAGCCCCTTTAGCCACTGTACTCTAATAGTTTACATTTATGTGCTACCCAAATCAAATACATGTTTAGTCAATATATAGATATAAAGCAGCATGAATCTACTCTGTTTTTTTGTTTGTTTTGTTTTGTTTTGTTTTTGTGGAACTGAGGATTGAACCCAGGGGCATTCTACTTCCAAGCTACACCCCTAGCCCTAATTTTTATTCTTTATTTTGAAACAGGGTCTCAATAAGTTGCAGAGGGTCTCACCAAGTAGCTGAGACTGGCCGCAAACCTGTGATCCTCCTGTCTCAGCCTCCCAAGCACTGGGATTACAAGCATTTGCCATCATGCCCGGCTCACTCTGTGTTTTTGAGGAAGAGAGGCACATGGAGGCTTTTTAAAATTAAGAATATATGTGTATATAAGTTTTTAACATAGTGAAATATGCTATACGTTTCTTTTTTTTTTTTTTTTTTTTTTTTGCAGTACCAGGGATTGAACCCAGGAGCGCGTTCTACCTCCGCGCTACATCCCCGGCCCTATTTTTTTATACTTTATTTTGAAACCGGGTCTCGCAAAGTTTCGGAGGGCCTCACTAAGTAGAGAGAGAGAGAGAGAGAGAGCTGAGGCTGGCCGCGAACCCGGATCATCCGGTCTCCGCCTCCCAAAGTACTGGGATTACAAGTGTGCGCCACCATGCCCGGCACGTTTCTATTTTTCAACCTGCATTTTTCACTTTTCAGTATTTTATGGCGTGTGTGTATATGTGTGTGTATGTGTGTTATTGGGAATTGAACCATTGAACCCAGGGGTATTCTACCTCTGAGCTACACCCCTAGCCCTATTTTATTTTTTATTTGGAAGCAAGGTCTCACTAAATTGCTGAAGACCTCAGTAAGTTGCTGCTGCTGGCCTCAAACCTGTGATCCTCATGTCTCAGCCTCCCACGTACTGGGATTACAGGTGTGCACCACCATGCCTGGCTCTGTGTGGCTCTTTTAATATGTTATTGTCATTAAACCTTGATTAAAAATATTTGCTAATATGGCATCTATGGAAAACATGATTTGACTCCCATCATTCAAGGAAATACCTCTTTTCCAGAGTTTGAGTCCTCAGTAACAGCAGAAACCACTTAGGTTTTATCCCAACAAAAATAGTTTTAAATAATTTAAGAAATAACCTACTTTTTATGACCTTAAGCTATTAATAGTCACTGCAGTTTCTCAGTTTTATCAGAAATCAAGCCATCTCTCTCCACTAATCAGCCATCTGAAAGTATTCCTCTCCTTTGAATGTCTGTATCCCTTTATGTCTCTTCTAGCACTTTTTATCTTGAATTATTATTACTTATACATATGTCTCTTTGTCTCATTTCCTCTCATAGATTGTAAAAGTTTTGAGAAAGCATGTATGTAATAAAGTTCATTTTCCCCCAAAAGCCCTACATGGTTTCCTGCATTAAGTATTCCCTAATTATCTGTTGGGAATAAAACAAAAGAATAACTTGGAGAGTTATTTTATAAACAATAAATTTATAAAAACTTTTAATTTTAGATTGAACTACTTGATTTTAAAAATGTATATAGTTTTTCTTTATATATATGCTATAGTCCTTCTAACAATGAAACTGTATGTATTTTTACATTCAACTTTAAGGCTCTGGCTGAGGAGACAAGTGAAGATGAACTTCCCTCCGATGTTGATTTGAATGACCCATACTTTGCAGAAGAAGTCAAAAAATTAGGTAAGCTAGCCTTTATTTCTAATTTTTAATTAGAATCTAAAGAAAATGATGACACAGGTGTAAACAACATAAATAATCATTCTTTTAAAATTACTACAATTTGGATAGCTCCCTTAGTGGCTTATTTATTTTTTTTTCTTTTTTGCGGTACCGGGGATTGAACCCAGGGGGGTTCTACCTCCAAGCTACACCCCCGGCCCTATTTTTTATCCTTTATTTTGAAACCGGGTCTCACGAAGTTGCAGAGGGCCTCACTAAGTAGCTGAGGCTGGCAACGAACCCGGATCTTCTGGTCTCCGCCTCCCAAGTACTGGGATTACAAGCGTGCACCACCACGCCTGGCTCCCTTAGTGGCTTATAAGCAAGTCTATCCTGTGGGGTCCAATCATTGATCATATTGGAAAGGATCATCATACCCCCTGTACACAAGGAATGATTTCATCATAGGAGATTTTTGATAACATGGTTAATTTAACAGATAAAAAAATAAATAAAAATGGCTGGGGGTGTAGCTTGGAGGTAGAATGTCCCGGGGTTCAATCCCAACTACAAAAAAGAGAGAAAGAAGAAATTAAAAAGTCATCTTTTTGTGTGCTTTTGCTATTTTTTTTATAGTACATCCACTCTAGGTATCTCTCTGCAAAGGCTCTAAAGAACTAAAAGTATAAAATGAGTTTGTGTTGAGATATATATATATATACATAATTTTTAAAATTTGTGTATGAGATTATAGTATAATAGCTTTTTCTGCCCAGTAAGCATCTATGTTTCTTTTTTTTCCTTTTGCATTTATCCTGCTTCATTGTAGCTGAAAGCCAGCTTTTCTCTTATTTTCCCTTTTCTTTGAATCTCTAATCTGGCATCTAGTTTCATATATCCAGGGAGCCTTGTTTCCATTGCGTATGCACCACTCATTCTTTCCAGAATGCTTTCATTCTTTCTTTTTTGGTCTATGTAAATGTGTTTGCTATGGTTTAGGCCATACTTGGACTAGTCTGTATAGAAACTACTGTAAACATTTTCCATGTACTCTCATGCATTTTGCCTTCCCCTAATCTATACACATGAACCCCAAAAGGCTTGTTCTTGGAGCAACTCCAAACTGGCATTATAAAGGGAGGGATTTTATGAAGTTTCCCTGCTTCTTGTCCCTACTGACTAGTAGGCCAGAATCGTTCTCAACAGGAAAGTCAAAATTGCTCAAAATTATTTCCTGGTTGTTATAGCCTTTTAACATTGACATTTTATTGATGAAAAGGAGATCAAGATGAATAAAGTTTATTATAGGATGTGAGATTCTTGCGAATTGGAAAGGGAAATGGAAACTTAGCATATTCTGCTTTTTATCATACCTGCACAGTCATTTTTAGATGATGGATTTTAGCCTTATCCTCTGGCTAAAACAAAGTTTATAATGGAGAAATGTGAAGCATTTCGTTTCCCTCGTCTGTATCCAAAGTGCTTCACTTGGCATGTGAAATCTGGTTAGATTGCAAAACTCAGAATAGGATTCAAAGAGTAAGTTAAATGGTTTGATGGCTTGGGGTAGCCAGTTTTTGGAATCAACACATTTAAATTGTGGATAAACTTTCTCTAAAGTTAGTATCAAAAGTTCCAAGTGAAAAATATGATAAAATTCGCTTGCTTTCAGTGTACTTTTGCTTTCAGAATGCTTCCAAGGAGTAATTGTTTCTATCTGGGCTTAAGTTGTTAGGTTGTTGTTCTTGTTGTTCTTTTTATTTATTTTTGTGGTACTAGGGATTGAACCCAGGGATATTCTCCCTCTAAACTTACCCCCCCCCAGTTTTTATGTTTTTTTATTTTGAAACAGGATCTCACTAGTTACCATGCCCTGACCTTGCCTTTGACCCTCCTGCCTCCCTCCCAATTGTTATTATTATTTTAAAGGAAAAACAAAAAGAAAGGCTAAGAATCTTTTACATAAAACTTACAACTAAAAATGGTGTGTTGCCATGTTTGCTTATTCAGTCTACCAATAAATGTTTTGATTGCCTACCAGGTGCTGGACACTCTTGTAGATTAGAGAAATAACAGTAATATAAGCAAGATTATATCTGTTATGGAATCTGGTTCTAGGGAAGAGATGCTGAACAGATAACACTACTATACAAGCATGGTAAATGTTTTAAAAGGAAGAAATAAGGTTATAGAGAATATAAGTAGGAGAAAAATGGGGAAAGAGTTTACATAAGGTAGGCAAAGAAGGCCTCTAGGTGATGATGATATTTGAGCTAAGACCTCACAAAGCACAAAGTCAAGCACAAAATGCTGGGAAAAGCACTGCAAAGGAGGGGAAAGTGGGTGGGAAGACTATGAGGCGAGAAAGAATGTGTTGTGTGATACTGGAAGAATTGAAAGACGTGGATGTGGCTAGAGCGTGGTCAGAAAGGGAGTTCTATGTGGGACTGGGGTAGAGACCTAGCAGGAACTGACCCTGCAAGACTTTATTGTTGTGGCAACAAATTTCAATTTTATTCCTGACAATGGAAAGCCACCAGTATTCTTTCAGTAAAAAAAGTTACATGATCTGGTTATATTTTAAAATATTGCTCTGGTTCCTGCAAAGATTAAAGAAAGGCATTAGAGCCTGGAGACGAGGCTTTTTCAGAGAAAGATCTAAACAAAAGGTGGTGATAGTTTAGACTGCATGCCATTAATAGAATTGGAAGGAAAAAAGAGAATGGAATTCTGATACATTTTGGAAGTAGACTTGCTAATGTATTTAGATATAGAAAAAATTTAGCGTAATTCCTGGATTTTGGTTTGAGACCCTGGGAGAACTCCATTCCATTTACTGAATAAGAAAGGAATGTGGAAACAGTAGGTTTGAGTGGGACGTAAAGTAAATAGGTCCATTTTGGGCATAATTACGTTGAGATGTCAATTAGATATCCAAATTGAGGTGTTAAGTTGACATTTAGACATGAGTCTAGGAGATCAGCAGAGAGGTCAGTACAGATACAGACTGAATCAGTAGCATATAAAAGTACTCGAAACATTGGGACTGGAAGCAGAAAGAATAAGAGGATGCAGTATTCACCTGAGATTAAGTGAAACCTACAAGGGTACTGTTACTGTGTCATGCTGGAGGAGACATGACCTAGAAGGTAGGGGAAAGCTTAAGAAACTGAGAAGGAAGCCGGGTGTGGGGCACACGCTCATAATCCCAATACTTGGGAGGCTGAGACAGGAGGATCTGGGTTCACAGCCAGGCTCAGCTACTTAGTGAGGCCCTCTGCAACTTAGCGAGACCCTGTTTCAAAATAAAGAATAAAAAATCAGGCTGGAGGTGTAGCTCGGAGGTAGAATGCCCCTGGGTTCAATCCCCAGTACCGCAAAAAAAAAAAAAGAAAGAAAAGAAAAGAAACTGAGAAGGAACGTCTGAAATAGGAGGAAAGGCATTATCATAAGCATCATGGGAACCAAGAGAGGAGAAAAAGTGCCTAGAGCAAAGAAGTGATTGGTTTCAGATGCCAGTAGGTCTTACAGACACTGGCTGATATGAAGGACATTGAGTGACTTCACTTGTAGTTTCAGTAGGTTAATGTGGGCTAATGTGTAAGTGAGAAATGAGGAAGTAGAGACTGAGAATATCAGATCACTTTCCAGGGATTCTACTGTGGGGTAGTAGCTGAGTGTTAGTAAGTAGACAGTTGTTTTGTTTTGTTTTTAGGTTCTTAGCTTTTAGGGCTTGTTTTAAGCCTCTTGGGATTGCTCCAGTAGAGAAGATAAAGAAACTAGAGATAAATGCAGGGATGAAGTCCTTAAGAAGACAAGAGGGTAGAACGTAGAGCACAGTTGGAGGGGTTTAGCTTTGGAAGAGCCAGGTTGCAGCTTTTGTATCAGGAGAGAAGACAAGTAAATACTAATGCAAGTACATACATGTATTTGGTAACAGGAAGATGAAGGATTTTTCTGTTTGGTTTATGAATTTATACTGCTTGTTCACTCATTTGCAGAAGTACCAATCATTTTGGTATTCAGTTAAGGTAGGGGCCTAGAAAGAGATCGTTCTGGGGAGGGCTAATGCCTAAGGCAGATGATTAAATGAATTATCAAGTTTAATTTAAAGGAAATGTTAGTCAGGATAGCTGAGAATGGAGAAGGATGGAGCATGTAAATCTGAAGTCCAGGCCAAATGTAAAACCATAAACAAAAGCAGCAGTATGAGAGGCCTCGACACATGGAACCAGCTGAGCCACAGTTAGCTTGAATCACAAAAGGAACCTGGTCTTGTTGTTTTTGGGGTTTTGTTTTGTTTTGTTTTGTTTGGGGCAGGCCTGGAGGTTGAACATTGGGCCTCGGGAATACTAGGCAAGTGCTGTACCACTGAGCTATACTCCACCGCCACCACCGGCTGGCCTCAAATTTGCAATCCTCTTGCCTCAGTCTAAAAAGTAGCTGGGGTGGCCGGGCGTGGTGGCGCATGCTTGTAATCCCAGTACTTTGGGAGGTGGAGACCGGAGGATCCGGGTTCGCGGCCAGCCTCAGCTCGCGCTCTCTCTCTCTCTCTATCTCTATCTCTCTATCTCTCCGTCTCTCTCTACTTAGTGAGGCCCTCCGCAACTTCGTGAGACCCAGTTTCAAAATAAAGTATAAAAAATAGGGCAGGGGGTGTAGTGTGGAGGTAGAACGCCCCTGGGTTCAATCCCCGGTACCACACAAAAAAAAAAAGAGTAGCTGGGGTTATAGGCAAGCACCACCATGCTCTTGGGCTGTGTCCCTTTTAAACAATGCTGGACGTCACTTCTCATAGGCACAGTACAAAGCTGTATGCCCTCATTCATTATGCATCAGTGAGCACGCAATTATTGAGTGTCAGAATCACCCATTAGCCAGGTGTGGTAGCACACGCCTGTAATCCTAGTACTTGAGAGGCTGAGACAGGAGGATCACAGGTTCACAACCAGCCTCAGCAACTTAGTGAGGTCCTCTGCAACTTAGTGAGACCCTGTTTCAAATTTAAAAATAGGGCTGGGGGTGAGGCTCAGAGGCAGAATTCCCCTGGGTTCAATCCCCAGTACCACAAAAAAAAAAGAATTGCTCAGTCCTCCCTTACTACTGTCAGCATATATTAGAAGATATTTATAGACAGTCATGTGCTACATAATGATGTTTCACTCAACAGCAGACCACATATACGATGGTAGTCTCATAAGATTGTATCATAGCAGCCGGGCGTGGTGGCGCACGCTTGTAATCCCAGTACTTTGGGAGGCAGAGACCGGAGGATCCGGGTTCGCGGCCAGCCTCAGCTCTCTCGCTCTCTCTCTCCCTGTCTCTCTCTCTCTTTCTCTCTCCTTAGTGAGGCCCTCCGCAACTTTGTGAGACCTGGTTTCAAAATAAAGTATAAAAAATAGGGCCGGGGGCGTAGCGCGGAGGTAGAACGCCCCTGCGTTCAATCCCCGGTACCGCAAAAAAAAAAAAAAAAAGATTGTATCATAGCAAACATCTTGGTTTGGGTAAGTGCCCTCTATGGTGTTCACATAACAGTGCAATCGCCTGACAATGCAACCGTAATCTGTGTCATTAGCAACTTTCGGCTCTGTATGAAAAGGATGTGGTCTTTTCCCATACTTAAATTTTGGAAAAGTTGCTGAGGCTGGCCTTGAACCTGCAATCCTCCTGTCTCAGCCTCCCAAGTACTGGGATTATAGGCATCCCCCACCACACCCAGCCCCATATTTTCTATTTTAATCTAACTGCCTAGGGTATAACTAAGCCTTAAAAGAAATACGTGTTAGATATATATCATGTATATGCACAAATAGTGGACCCAATCAGAAATGTTCACTCAAATCAAATACTTGTCTTCCCAGGATAAACTAAATTTGTATTTAACAGTATCCAGAAGATACAAAGATACAATAAATGTTGATGTTAACATTTTATTCTCATGATCAGGGTGGCAGTTTAGAAGATAGATGGAAAGCGTACTTTTAATTTTAGGGAAGTGGATTCCTGTAAGGAAGTCAAAAAGAAGTTGTGTTTTTTCTTGTGTGCCTTCTAGATGTAAGGCTTTATAGTTGGTACTCTTAAAGAGAGCTGGATTTTGGCTCAAATTTCACCAGTTTGTGAATTTTTTTAAGTAGATATAAAATAACTCAGGTGACCTAAATAGGTATCATTAACTTATCACTGCAGTATTGCCTTTGTTATTAATTTCTCAAGACATGTTGTGGATGTTAGTACCTTTGAAATGAAATATAGTCATTATCTAAGAATATAGAGCTAGTTTCCAAAAATATTAAGATATTATGCGTTTGACTCACCAATGATTGGAAGGTGTTTAGTTTAAAGACATTGTAAACTAGATGGACTGGATACTTTTTTTTTTCTTGTGTGTGGTACTGGTAATTGAACCCAGGGACATTCTACTACCTCTGAGCTGCACCCCAGCCCTATTTTTATTTTTTATTTTGAAACAGGTTCTCGCTAAATTGCTGAGGCTGGCCTGGAACTTGCAATCCTCCTGTCTCAGCCTCCCAAGTACTGGGATTACAAACATATGCCACCATGCCTGGTTTGTGGCATTTATTCCCACATGTTTTCCATAGGTAATCCCATAGAGCTAAACTTAAAACACCTTTCAAAATATGGAGGAATTAAGCCAGGTGTGGTGGCACACACTTGTAATCCCAGTACTTGGGAAGCTGAGACAGGAGGATCGCAGGTTCACCGCCAGCCTCAGCTACTTGGTGAGGCCCTCCACAACTTAGTGAGACCCTGTTTCAAAATAAATAATAAAAAAAATATATGGAGGAATTCAGTTCACTAATTGATGCCAGATCTGGTGTTTGGGTTGGGTTAAGAATCAGTTTGAGCCGGGCATGGTGGTGCACGCTTATAATCCCAGTACTTGGAAGGTTGGGACCAGAGGATCCGGGTTCACGGCCAGCCTCAGCTACTTAGTGAGGCCCTCCGCAACTTAGCAAGACTCTGTTTCAAAATAAAGAATAAAAAATAGGGCTGGGGGTGTAGCCTGGAGGTCGAATGCCCCTGGGTTCTATCCCCCTGGTACCACAAAAAAAAAAAGATTAGGTTTGAATACTAGAGATCTTTTATAATATTTCCTTCCATTTTACCCCTAAACTGAAAACTTGATATCAAATGAGAATTTTGAAAATATCTAAGGTGAATTATATTGGAAAAATTTGCTAATTGCATAAATCCTTTTTTTGTTTTTATTGCTGGGGATTGAACCCAGGATCTCACAAATGCTGGGCAAGTGCTCGATCACTGAGCTACTTCCTATCCTTAATCGCATAAAGTCTTTAATAATATTTTGTTTTTGAAAAATAAGAATGAAATTAAGTATATCACTATTATAATATAGTCTTTGTCTTGACAGATTTAAATATTTGATAAACAGCCATAAAAAATCTAATGATATTACACACACATTGATTTTATTCAACCAGTATGTTGAATGCTTATACTGTATGCTCACATGTTGTTTTACAGTTTACAAATGCTTTTATTTTGCATTCTGTCCTCTAATCCATATTTCAGCCTTTTTTTTTTTCTTTTTTTTTGTGGGCTGGGGATTGAACTCAGGGGCATTCTACCTCCGAGCTACACCCTCAGCCCTATTATTTTATTTGGAAACAGGGTCTCAGTTGCTGAGAGCCTTGCTAAGTTACTGAGGATGGCTTTGAACTTGTGATCCTCCGGTCTCCCAAATCCTGGGATTACAGGCATGCGTCACCACGCCCAGCCTCCTCCTCAGGCCCTCCCCATGTGTGTGCAGAGAGTGTGTGTGTGTGTGTGTGTGTGTGTGTGTTACTGGGAATTGAACCTAAAGGCATTTTATTCTGAGCTACTCCCCCAGCCTTATTTTATTTATTTATTTATTTATTTATTTATTTATTTATTTATTGTAGTACTGGGGAATGAACCCAGGGGCATTCTACCTCTTGAGCTACACCCCCAGCCCTATTTTTTATTCTTTATTTTGAAACAGGGTCTCACTAAGTTGCAGAGGGCCTCACTAAGTAGCTGAAGCTGGCTGTGAACCTGTGATCCTCCTGTCTCAGCCTCCCAAGTACTGGGATTACAAGCATGCACCACCACGCCCGGCTCTTATTTTTATTTTGAAACAGCGTCTCGCTAGGTTGATGAGAGTCTCACTGCTTGCTGAGGCTGTCCTTGAACCTGTGGTCTTCCTGTCTGAGCCTCCAAAGTACTAGGATTACAGGTGTGTGCCACCACACCTGGCTCTCAACCCACTTTATAGATGATTAAACTGAAGCTCAAAGAATATAGTTGGCCAGGCATGGTGATACACGTTTGTAATCCCAGTACTTGGGAGGCTGAGACAGGAATATCACAGTAGTGAGACGCTCATCAACCTAGTGAGACCCTGTTTCAAAATTTTAAAAAAAATAGGGCTGGGGGTATAGTTCGGAGGTAGAATGCCCCTGAGTTCAATCCCCGGTACCAAGAAAAATAAAAAAAGAATATAGTTGAAAGCCAGGATAGAATTTCCTTTATAGATATTGCTATATTGCTTTGTTTAACTATAAAATTATAAAACATATCCTTTTCCATAGATGTATTCTGTTCGTTTTTTTGCATAAAGGGATAATAACATCTGTAAGGATTGTGTAGATTTGTTTAACTATAAAATTCTTAACATCTGATTTAGAGTCTTTGTTGGTGTTTGACTTACTAGAATTGACCATGTATACTTTTTTTTTTTTTTTGCGGTACCAGGGATTGAACCCAGGGGCGTTCTACCTCTGCGCTACACCCCTGGCCCTATTTTTTTTTTTCGGTACCAGGGATTGAACGCAGGGGCGTTCTACCTCCGCGCTACGCCTCCAGCCCTATTTTTTGTACTTTATTTTGAAACCGGGTCTCACGAAGTTGCAGAGGGCCTCACTAAGTAGAGAGAGAGAGAGAGAGACAGGGAGAGAGAGAGAGAGAGCTGAGGCTGGCCGCGAACCCAGATCCTCTGGTCTCCGCCTCCCAAAGTACTGGGATTACAAGCGTGCGCCACCATGCCCGGTGACCATGTGTACTTTTTGCAGCAGTCCCAGTAGTTATAATTTCTTAACTTGCTAGAAACTTCCCTGATAAAGATAGTATTTTAGAACAGGAGTTTTCATTTCCCTGGTGTGCTGCATCTAACTTTGAAAACTTTCCAGAGAGACAGAAGACTTAAAAAAATAAATAAGATGTGCTCTCTTAATATGATCTTATTAGCAGTGCGGAAAGGATCTCCACACATTATTTATCTTTTGACTAAACAGTTCAGTCTAGCACACAAGTAATTTTTTGTGAGCGAAGAACTTTTCATCACACTAAAATTGGTATCATTTTTAGCCTTGACCATCTTAGAGAGTTTTTTTATTTTTTTCTCTCCCTTGTTGCAGTCTTCCTTTCATGTTATTTTTATAACAACTTTTCACCAGGTTATAAAAATCTGGACAGGTTCATTGTGGGCTCTTTGAAATTATATTCCACAGCTGTATGTGAAGATCTTTATCTGCTTTATGTATTAATCATATACGGCCTGATTTCTCTCCCTTCCACACAGTGATCTTCTGCATATGGCATTTGTCCATTCATTTCTAAGGCGCTCTTTACTTGGAGCAGAGGGGATAGAGTTTAGACCCTAAGAAAATACCCTTGATACATGTAAAAATACATGTACACAAAGAAAAGGTGAGAATCTTAAGGTAGATACATCATTCCCTGAAAAACATTCAGATAGGACTAAGTAAGATTTTTATTTAGGGGGAAGGGATACATGCAACAAATACTTCCTGAAAATGCAAAACAAATGCCTTGGTAGCACTGAGAGGTGAGCCTGGCAGTACTTCCCTGCTGAAAGGTTCTCTCAGCTGGACATGTCCCCCAGACAGGGCTGCATGAGGACAGCAGGGACTTAATATACAGGGAGTAGTTTCTTAATCTTTTTCGACTTAGGCTTTCCTTATCCTTTTATCCCCCCTTAGCTACAGTTATTCAACCACCATTGTATGTTCTGTGACTTTAATTTTGTTATTTAGCAACAAAATGCATTCTAAATTGAAAGGGCCATTACAGGGAGAATGACATTTAATAGCAAAGGAGTAATAGTGTAGTGGTTACTAGTAGCGAGCCTGAGCCATAGTGATTGGGTTTGAATCGTGACTCCTTCACTTACCAAACCTGAGACGAATTATGTATGTGTGCGTATGTGTGTTTATGTTTATGTGTGTGTGTGTGTGTGTGTGTGTGTGTGTGTGTGTGATAACTGATATCTTTTCAACAGCCTCTGTGCATAGCTTTCAGATCCTTACACACCAGACTTCTGTATACCAGTTTACAAGTCACTGTATCCAGAGAAGTCCAAACTTACAAGCATTTAGAGACCTCAGTCAGGAGCCACTTTTACCATAAGTAGCCTTGCCTGGTAATACTGCCAGAAAGTTTAACTTAAGATCAAATTTGTGTTTAGAGAAGAAAAAAGGGTTTTGTTAAACTTGTACTTACAGGTAGTGACTATCATATTGTTTTCATAAAGGCAAGTTTTCCATTTTGCAGATGAGTTTTTAATGTATAGCATTAAGAGTTTATATATTCAAATTGCTTGTTTTCCCCCCTCTTTATTTCTTCAGTGTTTATGGCTTAGGAAATATTTCTTCCTATTTATGATCAAGTAGCTATTCACTTTTATTTTCTCAGAGGGTATGTGTGTGTTTAATGTTTAACTCTCAAATCTACCTGCATTTTATTTTCCTGTATATTAATGAGGAAAGGCTATACCCAATTCTTTTTTTCCAGAATAAAACAAATTGCTAGTGCCAGTTGTTGAATAGTCCCTTTTTTTCCTACCGCAGAAGTACCAAGCCATATTGTTTCATTGTCTTCCTTATATAGGATAGTAAATGCTTTTGTTATTTCACTGTGTGGGGGGGTACTGTTGGGATCAAACCCAGGGCCTTTGTCATACTAGGCAAACACTATCGCTGAGCTGCACCCCAGCCCTATTTCATTTGTTAGTACATTTTAGCACACTGTATCTTAAGTACATTAAATCTATCATGTCAACCTTTATAATCCATCCTTGGATGGATTTTATTTAGAGTTTCCTTAAATTACTTTTATCATTAATGGATGATAAATTTTATCAAATGCTTATTCAGCATCTGTTAAAATTATCTGATTTTTCTTTTTTAGTTAATGTCTTTCTTTGTAATAACATTCAGTCACCCCTCCCACAAGCATTGTTTATTTCATACCCATAGCCTTCTTTCAGTAATATGTTTTTTCTTCCTTTAGTTTTGACACATTTATTGTTCAGGTTATTCCTAGATATATTGCATTTTTGTTCATAGCATAAACAGATTATTACTCTTAGTCCTGTCATTTTTAACCTTCCTATATTGGTTTGTTTTTACAGGTATAAAGAAAAAATCAATGAAATCTGCAAAAGATGGCACATCTCCAGAGGAAGAAACTGAAATAGAAAGACAAAAGGTAAAATGTGATCATTGTTACATGCTTAGTAGATAATTGATGTGTGCAAATTATTTTTTTCTTTTGTGGTGGTACTGGGAATTGAACCCAAGGGCATTCTACCTGTGAGCTATACCCCCAGCCCTATTTTATTTTTTTATTTGGAAACAGGGTCTCGCTAAGTTGCAGAGGGCCTCACTAAGTTGCTGAGGCTCGCCTGGAACCTGCAATCCTCCTATCTTAGTCTCCCAAGTGCTAGGATTATAGGCATGTGCCACCATGCCTGCCTGATGTATGCATTTTTTTTTTAAACTGGGGATTGAACCCAAGGATATTCTACCTCTGAGCTACACCCCAACCCAATTTTTTTATTTTTTTATTTTTTTTTTTGAAACAGGGTCTCGCTAGGTAAATGAGAGTCTCACTACTTGCTAAGGCTATCCTCAAACCTGCGATCCTCCTGTCTCAGCCTCCCAAGTACTGGGATTACAAACATGAGCCATCATGCCTGGCTCTGATGTGTGCAATTTAAATAAAGTTGTCCAGGCTGGGCGTGGTGGCGCACGCTTGTAATCCCAGTACTTTGGGAGGCGGAGACCGGAGGATCCGGGTTTGCGGCCAGCCTCAGCTCGCGCGTGCTCGCAAGCGAGTGTTCTCTCTCCTTCCCTCCCTCCCTGTCTCTCTCTCTCTCTCTCTCTCTCTCTCTCTCTCTCTCTACTTAGTGAGGTCCTCCGCAACTTTGTGAGACACGGTTTCAAAATAAAGTATAAAAAATAGGGCCGGGGGCATAGCGCGGAGGTAGAACGCCCCTGCGTTCCATCCCCGGTACCACAAAAAAAAAAATAAAAATAAATAAATAAAGTTGTCCACATGAGTTTCAGTGTTCCTGATCTTCAAAAGAACTGATTTTAGTAATGAAAATTTATAATTAATGATAAGATATATAATTACATTAGCAGCATAGTTTTAAAATATGACCTTTTTACCAAACATTTCTCTAAGTAATATAAAAGTCTTCCTCAAGCCCAGGGTGTATCCCTTTATGATTAAGAGGAAAGTTTCTTATTATTAAAAAACTTTTCCTATAAGTGAGAAAGAAAATATTACTATTAAAACCTAAATATAGCCGGGCGTGGTGGCACACGCTTGTAATCCCAGTACTTGGGAGGCTGAGACCGGAGGATCCGGGTTCACAGCCAACCTCAGCTACTTAGTGAGGTCCTTTGCAACTTCGTGAGACCCAGTTTCAAAATAAAGTATAAAAATAGGGCCGGGGGTGTAGCTCGGAGGTAAAACGCCCCTGGGTTCAATCCCTGGTACTGCAAAAAGAAAAAAAGCCTAAATATAGCCAGGCATGGTGGTACACACTTGTAATCCCAGTACTTGGGAGGCTGAGACATGAGGATCACAGGTTCGCCACCAAGCATGATGGAACAGGCCTGTAATCCCAGTATTTGGGAGGCTGAAACACCTAGAGAGACCCTATTTGAAAAAAAACAAACAAAAAATAAGTCGGGTATGGTGGCACATGTCTTTAATCCCAATACTTGGGAGTCTGAGACAGGAGGATTGCAGATCCAAGGCCAGCCTCAGCAACATAGTGAGACTCTCAGCAACCTAGCAAAAACCTGTTTCCAAACAAAAAATTTTTAAAAGGGCTGGGTATAGCTCAAAGGTAGAATGGCATTTTCTGGGTTCCATCTGCAGCACCACAAAAATAAACAAACAAAATAAATAAAATAAAAAGGGCTGGAGGTATAACTTGGAGGTAGAACACCCTGAGTTCAAACCCCAATACCACAAAAACAAAACAGAACAAAAAAACCTAAGAATAGCCGGGCATGGTGGCACATGCCTATAATCCCAGTACTTGGAAGGCTGAGACAGGAGGATCATAGGTTTGAGGCCAACCTCAGCAACTTAACAAGACCCTGTTTCAAAGTAAAAAATAGGGCTGGGAGGTGTGTACCTCAGAGGTACCCCCCAAAATACCCCCCCAAAAAAACTAAAAATAATATTACCATAAGCTTTAATTCAATCTGAATCTGCCCTAGAGTAGAGACTGCTGTTACAGCTTGTTGAATGCTAATTTCTCTTTTTATTGAAGTCTTCATTGGAAATGCAATGAACCCTATGCTTCAGTGACTCCAGAGGTCCAGAGTCAGATGTGTTTTCGCTGAGGCAGGAATTGGAGTCAGCAGTGCCCCTGTGGCCCCTGTGGCTGGTGTTCACATCACTGTCTGGGAGTGGTCTGACTGGCCGCCTACACTCTGCATCTCAGTGTGTCTTTCTAGTCTCCGTTCATTGCATATAAGTAATACTCATAAAGTTATTTGAAGAGCAACAAAGAAAATATTTTTTGTGTGAAAAATGGCTCTAAAAAGAATTCCCCTACAAGTGCCAGTGACAGAAGTGAAAGGAAACTAACGCAGTCTCAGCCGGGCGTGGTGGTGCACGCTTGTTATCCCAGTACTTGGGAGGCCGAGACAGGCGGGCTCAGGTTCACAGCCAGCCTCCGCAACTTAGTGAGGCCCTGTTTCAAAATAAAAAAATAGGGCTAGGAGTGTAGCTCAGAAGTAGAATCCCTAGCACGAAAAAAGAAAGAAAAAAAAGCAGTCTAAAGTGGTAATACAGGAAGATTTGCAAAGGTCTGAGAGCGTACCTTATTGTCTCTAGCATATGGGTTGTTTACTTACTTCTTGAGGTTTCTCATCTAAAATAGACATTATACTGAATTTCAGAAGCAAATGTTAAGATTCTGTCTTCATAGTAATGTCAGTAATACCTGGTGTGGTGGCCCATTCCTGTAATCGCAGTACTTGGGAGGCTAAGACAGGCAGGTCTCAGGAAAGAAAGGAGGGAGGGAGGACAGGCAGGCAGGCAGGCTGGCAGGCAAAAAAGCAAAAGAAATCTCCTTGTTGTTAAAGTAAACATCTGGAGCCGGGCGTGGTGGTACACACTTGTAATCCCAGTACTTGGGAGACTGAGACAGGAGGATCGTAGGTTCACGGCCAGGCTCAGCTACTTAGTGAGGCCCTCCACAGCTTAGTGAGACCCTGTTTCAAAATAAAGAATAAAAAATAAGGCTGGGGGTGTCTAGCTTGGAGGCAGAATGCCCCTGGGTTCAATCCCCAGTACTGCAAAAAAAAGTACACATCTGGAAAATATAATTTGTGTCACAAAATATATTTAGTTTGGCAATAATGAATCGTACAGCTATAAACATAGATATGCATGCATTACTATGGTAGTCTGGTTTCAGTTCTTTTGGGTAAATACCCAGGAGTGGTATAGCTGAGTCATATGGTAGGTTCATTCCCATTCTTCTGAGGCCCCTGCACACTGTTTTCCAAAGTGGTTGCACTAACTTGCAATTCATAATTGCCAGACTATCTGTGTGTATTGTAAATATATAAATATGTTTTATATATTTACTAATATATATAAATATATAGTATTTATTTAATAAATTTATTCATAGTTACATATTTAGTATATATTTATATTTAGTATCATTTCCTAGATTTTATTGATTAAAAAGAGCAAGGTTAGCTGGGTGTGGTGGTTCATGCCTATAATCCCAGTACTTGGGAGGCTGAGACAGGAGGATTGCAAGCTCAGAGCCAGCTTCAGCAACTTAGTGAGACCCTCTTTCAAAATGAAAAAATAAAATAGGCTGGGGTTGTAGCTCAGAGGTAGAACGCCCTGGGTTCAATCCCTAGTACCCCCTCCAAAAGAGAGCAAGGTGGCGGCTGGAGGTATAGCTCAGTACCTGGGTAGCATGTGCTAGGCTGTGGGTTCGGCCTCCAGTACTACAAGTAAAAGAGCAAGGTAGATGGGTATGGTGGCACACGCCTGTAATCCCATTACTTGGGAGGCTGAGACAGGAGGAGGATCGCAGGTTCGTGGCCAGCCTCAGCAACTTAGTGAGGCCCTCTGCAATTTAGCGAGATGCTGTTTCAAAATTAAAAAACAAAATAGGGCTGGGGGTATAGCTCAGAGGTAGAATGCCACTAGGTTCAATCATCAGGACTACAAAGGGGGTGGAGCAAGGTGAAAATGTAATTATTATTTGAGGGATTTGGGGGCCTTTGTTTCTATAGCCTACTAAGCAGTTACAGTAAGTGAATTGAGACCTGGTTTTTATTTATTTACTTATTTATTTATTTTCATTTTGTATCTGGGGGGGTACTGGGAATTTGAATCCAGGGGCATTCTACCTCCAAGCTACAGCTACAGCCCTTTTTATTTTTTTTTTTGGAAACAGAGTCTCACTAGGTTGCTGATAGTCCCACTTTGTTATTGAGACTGTCCTCAAACCTGTGATCCTCCCGTCTCAGCCTCTCAAGTACTGGGATTACAGATATGCATCACCACACCTGCAAGGTCTGGTTTTTAAATACAATCTAGCACATCTCTCCTTGCCAGTGTGGCTGATATTTATATCACTGTCCACAGTCCTAACTGGCTACCTAAACTGTGCATCTTAATGTGTCTATTCTCCATTCATTGTATATAAATATACAATGTATATAAATATACTCATAAATTAACAGTGGGGAAAGAAACCCAGTATTGTACATTTGAACTTCTTTTTCTCTCCACAGGCTGAAATGGCTTTACTCATGATGGATGAAGAGGAGGACAGCAAGAAACACTTCAATTACAACAAGATTGTGGAGCACCAGAATCTGAGCAAAAAGAAGAAAAAACAGCTTATGAAAAAGAAGGAGTTATTAGAGGATGACTTTGAGGTAACCAAGGATACAAGTCATTAACCTCTTAAAGATGGAGTTGAGTCTGAAGTCAGTGTTGGAGATAGAAATTCGGTGTAGTCGGTTACCCTTGACAGTGTCTTAGGAAGGGCCCATGGTGGGGCCAAATCTACCATCTTTTAGTCTAACTAAAAGTTAGTTTATCCCCAAAATGGATCAGATCACTCTTTCTTTGGTTGAGCACTAGATAAAATAATTGACCTATGTTTTGGTAGCTCTGTTGTACCAAAAATATGTAGCTTTTAATGTTAGGGCCACATTTAGTGGCATGTAGACTGGGAAAAGCATGCTTAAGCCCAGTGGAGGAATAGCAGGTGCACATCACACTGGGATGCACTCTCACTGTATACAGTGGCCAGCACAGTAGGCCATGTGTTTCTGACTACTTTGTGTCTTATCTCCATCACTCTTTTTTCGTCCTTGCTGAGTACATAATCCTAATGTCCACAGAGCCAGAGTCCCTCTGTATGAGTTTAAGCCTTCTACATAAATCTTACAAATAACCATAGTGACTTTTTTTTTTTTTGAATTCTGGGGATTGAACCCAGGAGCATTCTGCCTCTGGACTACCCCCGCCCCCAGCCCTGTTTTATTTTTTATTTTGCAACAGGGTCTCACTAAGTTGCTGGGGCTGGCCTCAGACCTGTGATCTTCTTGTCTCAGCCTCCCAAGTACTGGGACTACTGACATGTGCCACCACACCCGCAGCCATAATGACTTCTAACAGTTAATGTGGAAGTAAAGGCTCAGAATTTCGAAATT
>PVJS01025826.1:0-18943 GCA_004027185.1 Glis glis
AAAAAAAAAAAAAAATCCATTAGTAAAAAGCTATGTGGTAATCATACAACAAAGCATATAGATGAACTTCAAGACTATTTCATGCCTTCAGAAAGCCTTAGAACTCATACCTATGTTTAAATCCACAACTGTTTTTCCAGTATTCTGTTGTGAATTAAGTTTGTAAATTATATGAAAATAAAAAGTGAAGTTACAAACTGTTGTTACAAAAGTACTCGTTTTTACAATTCCTCATGCACTTGTAATTACTTCCACTGAGATCTTTATTTCTTCATGCTTTTTCAAGTTACTGTCTGGTGTCTCTTTATTTCAATAGGAAGAACTCTATCATTTCATGAAGAACAGGTATCCTGGTGACCACCTGTCTTAGCTTTTGTTTATCTGGTAATGTCTTAATTTTCCCATCACTTTTGAAAGACAGTTTTGCTACATAAATAATCCTTGGGTGGCAGTTTTTATATGTTTATTTATTTTTTAATTTTTGGACTTTGAATATATTGGCTCACTGCCTCCTGATCTCTGAAGTCCCTGGTGAGAAAGCTGTTGGAAATTTTGTTGAGTATCACTTGAATGTGACCAGTAGCTTCTCTCTCACTGCTTTCAACTTTTTTTCTTTGTTTCTTGTTTATAAAAATTTGACTGGATATGGTGGTGCAGGCCTGAATTCCCAGTACTTGGGAGGCTGAGATAGGAGGAACACAGATTGAGGGCTAGTCTCAGCAATTTAGTGAAGCCCCCAGCAATTTAATGAGACCATGTTTCAAAATTAAAAATAAAATAGGGCTGAGAGTATAGCTCAGAGGTAGAATGCCCCCTGGGTTCAATCCCCAGTATCCCCCCGACACACACACAATGGGTTTTCTTGAGCTTCTTGGATGTTTATATTCGTGTCTTTTATCACATTGGAGAAGTTTCAATCATTGCTTCTTCAAATATTCTCTCCTCTTATTCTCTCTCTTCTCCTGGGACTCCTATACTGTATGTGTTGCTTCATGATTATTTTATTTTCTGTTAATTTTTCTTCAATCTTTTTTCTTTCTATTCCCCAGGCTCAATCATTTGTATTGTCCTATTTTTAGATTCTTTCTGTGTCTTGCTCAAATCAGCTTTCACATTCTTCCAATAAATATTTCATTACAATTTTCTATCTCTTTATTGATATTTCCATTTATTTCATATATCATTTTCTTGACTTCTCCATATCTTCCTTCAGTTCTTTGGACACTTCTTTAAGGTACTTATTTTAAAGTCTTTGACTAGACGATCCATGCAGAGCTACTTTGCATGGACAGTTGCTGTTGGTTTATATTTCTTCCTCTTTTAATAGGCCATACTTTCCTGTTTCTTTGTATGCCTTGTGATTTCTCCTTTTCCTGAAAACTGGACATCAGGATGTTATAATGTGACTGCTCTGGAAATCAGATTATTTCCCTTCCGTTGGGTTTGCTGATATTGCTTTTGTTTCTGTTGTAGGTGGTCTCTGCTGAAGATCAGCCTGAGATGTAAGTTTAATGTCTTCTCATGCCTTTTCTGAGGCTTTCTCTGGGCATGGATCAGGACTTTCTAATTTCCTCTATATGGATATCCTAGTTTTCAATGTCTTGCTCCAAAGGAGAAAATAAAAATGAAGGCAGAATTAAAAAGGCATTGCTGTTAGCTGGGTCTGATGGCACATGCCTGTAATCTCAGGAAGATCACAAGTCTGAGACTGCCAGCCTCAGCAAATTAGGGAGACTCTGTTTCAAAATTAAAAAGAAAATAGGGCTATAGGTGTAGCTCAGAGGTAGAATGTTCCAGGGTTTAATCCCCAGTACCAAGAAAAAAAAAGAAAAAGGCATTGCTATTTAAATCTACTGAAGTCTTTTCAGCCAGAGGGAGAAGGGGTATGGGGGGATTATAACATCAGGGGCTGCCACCTCTTGGTCTGTATCTTTGTTATCAAAGGCAATCAGAAATCACAGCACATAGCTCTAATATTTGAAGAACAGGGTTACCCTGGCTCCCACGAGGCATTACTTGCTACTCCAGGAAATGTGGACAACTTCCTGCCATGGGGCTGAGGAGAAGGGGATGAATAGCTGCTCTGTTAAGAGATGAAATTGAGCTGGGTGTGGTGGCGCACACTTGTAATGCCAGTACTTGGGAGGCTGAGACAGGAAGATCACAGGTTCGAGGACAGCCTCAGCAATTTAGTAAGGCACTCCACAACTTAGTGAGACCCTGTTTCAAAATAAAAAGTAGGGCTGGGGATGTAGCTCAGAGGTAGAATGCCCCTGGGTTCCATCCCCAGTAACACACACACACACACACACCAAAAAAAAAAAAAAAAGAGCTGAAATTGACTGAAACCAGCCCTAATTTTTCTATCCAAGACTTCCTCTGGAAGTTGTGAGCCTTCAATGGAATCAGGAGTTTCAAAATAGTTCTATAAGACAAAATTACCAGAGTAGTTGTTGGTTAGATGAAACAGATTTCTGGTGCTTCCTGCTTAGTTATCTTCTCAGAATCTTTTATCCAAATTTATCTTTTATGTAAAACCTAAAATTTAACTAGTCTGTGTACATAATATGCATTCTTTATATTATAAATATTTATAAAACATTATGGTTTTAGAAAATACTGTAGGTAGTTGATGGTTGGGAGTATATGGGTTCTTTTCATATTCTTGAGCACTTAGGTTACCATCCTGTATTAATCTAGCATACTGTTGCTATTGACACTTCCAAAATAATGTTGTAGGTGAGAATGTTTGTATTCCCCAATGTCATTCTACATTATGAACCAGGTGGATTCTCTTGTATTGTTTTGGAGAAACAATAACTGTTGTTAAAACGTAAATCTAGGCTGCTATTCATCTCAGGATACCCTATCCAGAACTATGGATTATAATTGCAAAAAATTGCAAATAAACACCTGCAACTACTCAAAAAGAAGAGGTGTCCCTTGGGATCCCCCAAAGTGAATTTCTTGAATGCTATACAGCTCTTACTTTAAATTAGCTCATCCCAAACATATCCTTTAAAGATTTCAGAAATCTGTCAAGCTTTTCTTTTCTCTTTTTCCACAAAGTGGCACTGTAAATTTATGTAGATAAGGTGTTCCTACTGGTATACAAAGTATACTTATATCAGTGTGGAACTCACATTACTCAATATGTATGCAGAATATTACAAAGAACCATAGTCAAGTAAGTGACTTGTAAAGACAAGTTAATGCGAAGCACAGTAGTATAGACTAAAGTACTAAATAATAATATTTGAAAACACCACCAACTGACAGTTTACTTGATGGACCATGAATATACATAAGATAGCTCCCTTTTGGGGAAAAATATTTTTAGTGATTTGCCTAGCTTTTCCATACTGCTTCCTCTTTACAGGTAACTAAATTCTAGGTGCTATATAAGATAATAAGATTCTATAGCATTCTACTGTATTGCAAAATAACTTTTATACATGTCAATTTTATCTGTTTATCAGAAAAGTTTTTACATAATGATGATTATTACTCATTTTACACATGAGGAGGCTTATGCCTGGCTGACGTGTTGGCACTTTCAATGTCAGAGCTAGACAGAAGCAGAGCCAAGATTCCCAGTTATATCTACTTGCCCCTGAGTTGTATTCTTTTGACATCACCAATCTAAATATGTAAACAACATGTGGTTCTTCTCCTCCATAAAATTACAATCAGTACTTAGGACATGAAGATATAAACTGCACTATTCTACAGAACCAATGGTATTGTTCACATTAAGTTCTGGCTATGTGAATAACAGCCATCAGGAGCATCTTCTCTGACTGAAAATGCACACACACACACACACACACACACACACACACACACTACGCAGGTTTCTCTTGTATTGCCAAAGTCACAATTTGAGACCTCCCTGTGGACGTGGAGTGGAAAGACAAATCCCTAGAGAATCAAAACTTTTTGCAGATAACCAAGACTGTGTGGGCCAGTACTTTTGGAACCTTTCTCTACAGGAAACTCTGTCACTTTACTTCAGTCTCTGATGACTTTTTATTTTTAAAGCTAACACGTCTCTGTGGCAAGTCAGCAGGGCTTGTCTAGCAGCTGTCACTTTGTGATAATCAATGGCCAGCTTTTATTGCTTTAGATTTGTATTTCCTTGTAACCATTATTTCTAAATTTAACCTTCAAAATACATCTTTTAAGTCTCTTAGAGAAAAATAAAATTCAAACTTGCCTAGATTGCCCATGCCAAGGTAGTATAGGATTAATTAATAAGGTTCAATTAATTAAAGAAGTCAATGAAGAGTCAATGTAAGCCAGGCATGGTGGCACATGCCTGTAATCCCGGGACTTGGGAGGCTGAGACAGGAGGATCACAGGTTCAAGGCCAACCTCAGCAACTTAGTGAGACCCTCAGCAACTTAACAAGACCCTGTTTCAAAATAAAAAATAAAATAAGGCTGGGGGTTTAGCTCAGAGGTAGAATGTCCCTGGGTTCAATCTCCAGTACACACACAAAAAGAAAAAAAGAAGAAAAGAAAAATGAGTCAATGAATAACATCCATAGAGACATCTCTCTATAATATACAAGGCTCACTTTGACAAATTCATGTGGTCAAACAAATTATACTTTATATAAACCATTCCATCATATTTTTCTTAAACTATTGTGGGGTACCAATTTGGGGCACATTCATCCAAAATATACTTACTTTCTCTTATTTATTTATTAATACATTTCTTCATTTATTTTATTTTTATGGTACCAGGGATTGAGCCCAAGGTCATTCTTCCTTTGAGTTACACCCCCAGACCCTTTTATTTATTTTGCAATAGGGTCTTGCTAAGTTTCCCTGTGCTGGCCTTGAAGCTGTGATCCTTCTATCTCAGCCTTCCAAGTACCAGGATTACAGATGTGCACCACTGCACCCAGCTAATATTTCTTTTATAAAATGTATGTCAAAAGGAATATGCCAATACTCTACATTTTTAAACTTAAAAAACATAGGCTAGCCGGGCGTGGTGGCGCACGCTTGTAATCCCAGTACTTGGGAGGCTGAGACCGGAGGATCCGGGTTCACGGCCAGCCTCAGCTACTTAGTGAGGCCCTCGGCAACTTCGTAAGACCGGTTTCAAAATAAAGGATTAAAAAATAGGGCCTGGGGGGTGTAGCTCGGAGGTAGAACGCCCCTGGGTTCAATCCCCAGTACCGCAAAAAAAAAAAAAACATAGACTAGCCATTTTGTAGAGAACTTAGCTCCCCAGATTGAAACTACCAGGTATCTATACCTTGGTGAGTTTGTTCAGTGGGGTTCACAACTCCTTCATCAGTTTTCCAAGCTCAGAAATTCAGGTTCATCTGTAACCTCAGAGTTGATAAAGTGCTTTGGCTTTGACTTTCGTAAGAAAATATCAGCATTCCTCCATGTCCATGTCTGCCCTCTCTCTCTCTCCCTCTATTTCTCTCTCACTTATTTCTCTTTATCAAAATATCAAATGTTAGATTGAAAGAGATACACAAATTTCATGGACCTTGGATTCCCACGCCGGTGTATCAGGGATTCCCCTCCCTGCTGACAAAGTGCCTGAGTGGCCAAAGCACAAGTCAGCAGATCTGCTTAGTAGGTACGGAAGCAGTAATAGGAGCAACATGGATTTAATAAAAACTTAATTTAGGCCATGGAGAAGCTTAATGGATCATCCTGTCAACTGAGCTTGGAATTCCCTCCTGTTTCTCAGAATTCTCGTATCTCCCCTGCTTAAATACATGAAGTTTAGGCAATAGGCTTAGCTTTCAAGATTGTACAAAAAAAAATCTTTTTCATAAAAATATTTTTGTCTGCAGTCATTTTAATATTAATAAATCACCTATAGATTTGTTTCAGATAAATCAGCTATTGAATATGTCTTCCTCAGATGTTTATTGCCCCCCTTTTTTATTTCTTCTACTGCACATATATACCTGAACCATCACATTTCTATGTGTCCTAAGTTCTTATTTTCTTAATTCTATTTTTGTACCCGACAACTATAAATTAAAGCAGATTAACAAGGCCAAATTTGGGACTCAGATGGCTTAAAGATATGTCTGATTTCCTTACAGTGTTACATGTTAACTCTTGATTGAAAACAGGGAAATAGCATCAATTAATTTTATATTACATTATCTTAAAGACAATATCTATGGCATTTTTCAGAGGTAGCATCATTGAGGTATTTGCTATTTGATAGAAGGTTTACAAAACCTGTTTTTCTTCCTCTCTCTGCCCTTTGCAATACAACTCTTAAGGCCCCTCCCACAATTGGTGGACTCTATTTCCTACACTCTTTCTTGGCAACTTGCTTTTGCAGAAGTGATAGTAGGGCAATTTCATACATATGTCTTAAAAGGCCTTTCATGCTGGGCATGGTGGCACACACCTGTAATCCCAGTACTTGGAAGACTGAGACAGGAGGATTGCAGGTTCAAGGCCAGCCTCAGCAATTTAGTGAGACCCTCAGCAACGTAGCAAAACCCTGTTTCAAAAATAAGAAGGGTTGGGAGTATAGTTCAGAGGTAGAACGCTCCTGAGTTCAATCCCTGCTATAAGAGAAGGAAGGAAGGAAGGAAGGAAGGAAGGAAGGAAGGAAGGAAGGAAGGAAGGAAGGGAGGGAGGCAGGCCGGCCTTGGCTTTACCTTATAAAAATTTGCCCAGTTGCCATGTAAAAAATTCTGTGCTAGTGTGTTGCAAGATGAAAGCCCTATGCCTCAATTGCCCTCATTTCACCAGCAGATAGACAAAGAGCCCCAAAATTGAGCTGCCTTGCTCACTAGCTGCTGAAGTAATAAAGGAATGAGCTCAGCGGAGACCATGAGAGCTGTCCAGCTGAACCCAACCCAAACTGCTGATCCACAGACTCATGAGCTGAAGAAATGGTGGTTGTTTTAAGCAAGCATGTTTGGGTTTGATATTTTCATGAATTAAATTTCACCTTTCCCCATTAATCTGTTCAGATTCTAACTCCTGGTTTCATCATGTTATCTTATTTGAAAATAGTCATTGCAAATGTAATTAGATAAGTTTAGAGAAGGTCATAGGTGGTCCCTTATTCCAATATGACTTATTTCCTTAACCCTCACATAAGATGTGTTTGTAGATAAAGGAAAAGTTATGGGTGATGTTTCTACAAGCCCACGAAAGCCAAAAATAGGCAGGAAAGGACCAGAAGCTAAGAGAGATGTATGGAATATATTTTTCCACACAACCCTGGAAAGGAACCAACCTTGTTAACTCCTTGATATTGAACTTTTAGTCTCCAAAACTGTGAGACAATATTTGTTGTAGTTGTTGTTGTTTAAGACACTCACTCAGTGGGTTTATGTTATAGTGTCCCTAGCAGCTATGCAGGTAAGTCCAACTAATTCAAGCCATACATTTTTTTAAAGGGTAATACACAATAAGACCTTTGACCTCAAGAGGTTTATATGTGTTTTGGAAAAGATCCTACGCAGGAAGCTTAAAATATCATGTAATATCTTGTATTGCTCATGAAAAATGAATTAGAAAGTCATGTAATGTGCCATCATTTATAAGAGGGAGGAGTGAATGGGTATAAGACTTCATGTGAAGAATATTCTTGTATGCCTGTACCTTAAAGAATGGATAAGTCATGAAAAATAGAAAAGATCAAAAAAGGTGGTAGAAGTAAAGGTCCAGGAGCTCAACTGAAGTGATATTTATGTAAAGATGCTCTAGCTGAATCAGCTGATGTTTAACTTAGATCATGTTAGGGAATTGCAGAAAATAAATATGCAGTCTATAGGTCGAGTAGAAGAGGTCAATAGCCCATACACCATAGTTACACCATTTAGACATTATTTTATTAAGTACTATGAAAACCTTTAAGGCATGGAAACTTCACACACATACACACACACACACACTTCAATGTTTAGGTAAAAAGTGTGGGAATGGTAAATATGAGAGAAAGAAAGACCACGTAGAAACTTCTTTACATTTTCTTGCTGATGAAACCCTGAGCAGAACATCAGCAACTTATGAAAAGAAAAGGCTGGAATAAATCATAAATATTTATAAAGAAAAATATTTGCAGGGCTTAATAAGTGGTAACTGTCTTTTAACTATAGGCAGGAGGTCAAATTTTGATGTCCATTATTTTTTTAAAGAACATTTGGAGAGAATCCTGGTTTTCTTTTTTTTTTATTTTTGGCGGTACTGGGGATTGAACCCAGAGGCATTCTACCTCTGAGCAACACCCCCAGTCCTATTTTTTATCTTTATTTTGAAACAGGGTCTCACTAGGTTGCAGAGAGCCTCACTAAGTAGCTGAGGCTGGTGGTGAACCTGCGATCCTCCTGTCTCAGCCTCCCAAGTACTGGGATTATAAGCGCGCGCCACCACGCCCGGCTAGAATCCTGGTTTTCTGGAAAGACAGTGAGTTTGGATATTAATAATCCTTGAGTTAAAATGTTTGCAGAACATGTGAATGAAAAAAATCTATCTTTAGTAAGCAATAGGCTAAATTGAGAGGTCATAATTGACCATGAATATTTACAAGTCTTTTAATTCAACTGCCTTGGTTTTCCCCAGGCAATCAAATTTCAGGTGGTTAAAGATAAAAATGCTAGAGAAGAGTTCATATTGAAACTGGTGACAGAACTTAAGTAATATCTTATTACAAGTGATGTCCAAGCAAGATGGTACCCCATGCAGCCAGGTACATTCTCTTATATTATAAAGTAGTGGACCTGGTAGTTTTATTCATGAGAATTCTAAATACCTTACAATAAATAGATCTATGTGACATGTAATTGCAAATTTAAAAAGTAGCGTCTTCATAAATCAACCCTTTGTAATGGAGAAAATACTGGAAACATCTTGATTTCACATGTCTCTCAGAGATGGCAATCACACACATTTCCAACTTTACTGATATTTTAACCAGTCTGAAGAATTCATTTCTTCCCATTTCTAAAGGAAGGCTGAATTTGTGGTTAATGACAGTATGCTCTGAATATATAAGGGATAACAACCTGAACAATTTTTTCAAATTTAATTTTTAGAAAATCAACTAACGTTATTCATGTGATGTTGTAACATTCTGGAAGAATCTGACTTTTATATCATCAATACATCTAAAAAAAAAGGATAACCCAGCACTTGGAATCTTGCTGTACCCCCTTTACTAGTAGCTATTAAAGTTGAAAAACAAAAAAGACACCCAGCACAACTGAACAAACGAGACATCTTGTTCAAATAAACTGGGTTCATAAAAAAGGGGAAATACATGAATACTATATACAAGTACATTCTTAGAATTTAACTTGTATAATTCTCTCAGAAATAAAAGCTGAAGCTCCAAGACAGGCAAAAATGTCCAAGGAAATAGAAAGAGCAAAGTGTAGTATATATAAGGTCAGAAAGGAGAAATGTCACAGGAGAAAGACAGATGGATGTTTTAAAAACAGAATATGCTCCAAAGATTATGGTAGGGAGAACTGGAATGGTTCATATGTTATACATTTTAAGATAAAGAGGTTCATATTATTAAAGCTTTCTAGGTTCACAATTCTTATATATTAGAACATAGAAGAATATAGGGACATGCATAAATACTTTTTCAAAATCTCATTTGTGGAGAAACATATATGCAGACCATGTATATAATACAGTAACAAAAAGCCCCATTAGATATGCATGTAATAGTGGTGATCTTCTAGAATTCTTATAATTGCAAAGCCCAAAAAGCAAACCATTGAATTGAATCTGAATTTGAATAAATAGCATATGTGTGTTTGTTATGCATAATGGATGCTTTCTGTTTTTAACATTTGATGTATAAAGATAAGTTTTAAAATGCTCCAGAATATTATCAACCCATGTCATTTGTTATCGCTAGTGCTGAATTCTTTATCATGATTCACACACACTGCGTGCTCCCAAGAAAAGGCATTTCATAGCAGATCATTTATCCTGTGCATTTTGTATATACCAATTTCTAAAGGGAGGCTAAATTTATGGTTAATAAGCTATGCATAAAGATTTTTAATTGTAACCATTACTATTCTGAATAAAGAGAAAATAAAAATTGAACTGTAGAAATCAAAACAACTATAGATTTTGGTTTAAGTCAGATCTATTCATCATAGTACCCTAAAGAGTATGAAAAATATTCTGATGGATATTCATGAACATGCTTTAAAACAACTGTTTTTCTCTAGAATTTATGGGAGTTTATGGAAATATAATCAAATGTTTCATCTCTCTGTGGAAAAGGCATATGCTATTTACAGGTTTCTTTCATTGGCTTATAAAAACAAGAGTTTGTATGTGGCCTCTTCCTAATGATAAATTGACAATTATTGGAGTGGAAATAGGATACAGGAAAAATGAAAAAGTAAGTTGATGATTACGTGAGCTTTGTAATTTGGGCAACAAAGATCTAATTATGAATACATTTTTAAATGTCTTATTCCATCTCTGCCAAGTTTATTTGGATTTAAGGAAGCAGAGATTACATGTGAATGATTAAAAATGCAACAGAAGTTGTGGGCGTTCTATTTTTATTGATATGAGGTAATGAAAATGATGGTACACATACCTCAAAAGGATACCTGTGACCCTCCAGAAGTTTAAGTGATAAGTGAGTTTAACTACATTATGAGAAATACTATTAGTTGGGCATGATGGCGCATGTCTGTAATCCCAGTACTTGGAAGGCTGAGACAGGAGGATTGCAGGTTCGAGGACAGCCTCAACAACCTAGCAAGACTCTGTTTCAAATAAAAATAAAAAAGAGGCTGGGTCTCTAGCTCGGAGGTAGAATGTCCCTAGGTTCAATCCCTAGTACCACAAAACCAAACCAAACAGTATGCTGTGGTTTATCCTCCAAAGGTTCAAGTGCTGGAAGCTTGGTCCCTGGTGTGGCATGCTGAGGTGGTGCAATCTTTAATAGGTGGAAGGTAATTGGTTCATGGAGGATCCAGCTTCATGAATGGATTAATGCCTTCTTTCAGGATGAATCTGGTCTTTTTTATAGATTAGTGCTCAGGAGAGGAGGTTGTTATAATGTAAGGCCACCTTGTATTTTTGTCCATTCAGAGATTAGCCAGATCCATTTTCACTCCTTTGCCATGTTGTCAGGGGCCCTGTCAGGGGCCAGCTGAGGTTGCAGGGGAGGTTTCAGAGATGAGATCTCCAGTGAGAAGTATGCAGGCAGAGTTGCCATCTGGAGGAGAACAACAACAGCTTATAGACCTGTCCCTTATATAGGGTTCCAGGCAAAATGGTAATGTGTGCAATGCATATTGCATATTATCTAGTCATGCTTATGTAACTATATACACATTTGCAGCTGCGGCGGATGTCCTGCCTAGTCATCCTTACATAACTAAACTCTTATTTGTGGCTGTGTAGGGTGAGTGGGGTCATGTCCTCACTGCTGACTTGTATATGCTCTGGGCCCCACACATGTTGTTATCACAGCCAGGGGACCCTCACCAGTCTGGTCCCTCCATCTCTTAGAATCAGGAGTCAAATAAACCTCTTTACAAGTATCCAACCTCAAGTGTTTTGTTATAGCAACACAAAATGGGCCAAGTTAAATCTATATCACCCATAAATATTTAAATTTATGGATGAGTCTATCTATGGCATTAAACTTATTCATAAGTTTAAATACCTTATGGTAAATAATATAGAGAAGTATTGTCATGTTCATAATAAAGTTTGAAAAATAAGCAGTTCAACTTTGAGTCAAATCACTGATTATCAGTCAGTTTTCCCTTATAATGAGTTTAATAATTGTTTTCTCCTGAAAGCAGGTTTTACAAATGGAGATATTGACCAAGATAGCGAAGACCTGTGGTTTGATATTCATGTTATTTTTACATTATCGTTTTGTATAAACATCTCATTGCCAAATTCATGCAGAGGATGGCGTCATTAAGCTTACCATTTACAAAATTAAAAAAAAGTCTGGAGAATAGCTTCAGTTTTCATGTGACTTTGGCAAAAGAAATCTGGATAATTTGTAGTATTTTGTGCCAGTAACATTTTAGAGCTGGAGTCACATCAAGACCATTAAACATATTTCATAAAAATGAAGAAAAACTGATCTCTAGCCTTCTTTTCTGTTCTGTAGCTTTTAGAGGTTGACTTTCAGAGATGCCAACTTGGATGTCAAAACATACAGCCGAATGTTCCTCTATTAGAAGAGTCCCCAACATGTGTTGAAATTTGGCTGACTGAGACAACTAAGTATGCCTACAGTTAAACATCTTGAGCCCTTTTGGTACTGAGCTTCTGGAATTTAATTTTGATGGCTCTGTTGTGCGCCAGTTTCTAGTCAGGATTGTAGACATTTACATTTGTCAACATTCTGCTATTTTATTTTCTACACATTTTGTTCACTAGCTTATTTGTTGTTTCATTCATTTTTTCTAAACCTATAAATGCCAGACAGACATATGGATAGTTCTGTGGGATATAATCACCTTTTTGCTTATGACTAAACATATTTGTTTTAGAACAGAAACAAACCCAAACTACTGTCATTTAACTCAAAATTATTATTTGTCCTTAGGGGTAATTTGCTGTAAAAGATTATCATTTGTCAAAGTTCAAACCTGTTACTCTCCTTTTCCTATTCTTTGGCAAAAAGGAAGGCTGCAAGATGATTATAAAGGATAAATTTTGTTGAATGAATTAAATGTTTCTTTAAGCAAAATAAGATAACAATTTACTTCACCTTAGTTAACATTATTTTAGGTTTTCTATTGTTATAGGAATATATTTTTCAATGATTCTGTTTCTTGAGGAAAGCATTTTTCCTTAAAAAATCATAATATAGCATTGACATACTATGACCACTTATTTGTCACTTGATTGGTTGAGATTTAACTAAGTCTTTTTAGACATAAAATCATTACGTTTCTGTATTACAAAGAAGAAAACCAATTACAAACCTGTAACTAATTTTGTGGCTGATAATAATTGCTGTGAAACATGTAAGATTATAGTTTCATTCCTTCTTGTTCTTCTTACTATTATAATTATAAAAAGTTAACTTAATAACCCTATAAAACAAATTTAAATATTTGACTTTTCCACAAAACATACATGGATTTCCAGAGAAGGCAGTTGACAATGTATTAGTATTATGGAAATAAGAAAGACTCAGAAAGACCTTGGAATCAGAAACATTTGAATTTAAATGAAGACTTTGTTCCTTACCAGCTTTAAACTTGCTATAAGTTATTTAAGAGTCTCTAAGGCTCATCCATGCCCCTTATTATTTTCTTTTTTAGGTAATTTAGTTAAATGATTGATATAGTAATTGGTAAAATATGCTTTGGGTCTCAATATGGTTTGTTTCCTTTCTTGATAATCAGAGGTCTATGAGTAATATATACTTTTAAAAGCATAATATTTCTCTTAATTTCAAATAAGATGATTAAAAATATTTGAGACAGGAAAATATTATTAAGTAAATTATTTCATCTAAATACTGTATATGAAATTCTCAATGGCTGAGAAAAAACAGGGAAAAAGTAGCTTCTTAACGAATTAAATTTAAAACAAGGACCAACATTTCATGGGAGATAGTATAAAAGTTACTTGTATGTTATTCTCTAGATATGAAACTAAAAATTATAAATAACATTTAAATTTTTATAACTAATTATATATTTACAAAGAAATTCTCAACAAAAAATTACTCAAGATTCTTTGCTTTCAGATAAAATATATGACATAGCATAGTTTAATTCATATTTGACATTTGGCATGATCATAAAGATTGCTAGTTTTAAAAAGAATATTAGACAGTCTTATCAATTTTCTCAAATGTTTAACTTAATCTTTAATATGTGCATCATTGTCTTTTTATAGGCTTTCTCATTGGTTGTTGTTATAATTTTTTTCAATAATTACTTGGTCTCATTCTGCCAGATACTCCATTGTTAACTGCTTTAGTGTAATTCAGCCTGTTTTTTTTAACACTATCTTTGTATTCATGGATCAACATTAAAAAAAAAACTTAAACTTAAAATCTGTATTTGCAGTATAATACTTGTATATTTATTTTTCATTTCCATGACAATATAGCAAATCTGTTAGTGTTAAGTGATACAGAGACTTTAGTAGTGACTTATTTTGTTAATTTCTTAATGGAAATTATCTGGTTAAGGCAGTTCTTTCCTACACAAACTTCATAACTTTGGGGACTCAAATAATGTGTAATAAGGAACCCTTATACTATTAAATTATATTAAAAAGACAAGTTACAGCCAGTCATGTTGGTGCACACCTGTAATCCCAGTATGTGGGAGGCAGAGACTGGAGGATCACAGGTTCAAAGCAGTCTCAACAACTTAGAGAAGCTCTCTGCAAGTTAGCAATACCCTGTTTCCAAATAAAAAAAATAAAATAAAATAGGGCTGGGGTCATAGCTTGGAGGTAGAACAACTCAGCACACACACACACACAAAAAGACAAGTTACAAGGAAGAACCTGGAATCACTGGGAAGCTGCTTAAACTTTCATTTAAATTTCCTTGAGGTGGAGAATGTAGCTAGGTGGTAGAGTGCTTGCCTAGCATGCAAAAGGCCCTGGGCTTGATCCCAGCCCCCCCCCAAAAAATGTCCTGGGGATTCAGGAGAATTGAAATATTGTAATAATAGAAGTTTGATCTTCAACTAACATGCACCTAATTTTCACAGTGGGATGCAAATATTTCTACTGAACTCTTAAACTTTGACATATTTTGAATATGAAAGCATATTCATATTCTGCTCATTTAAAATTTTATTTTTACTTAATCATAATAAAGCAAAGTCAGTCAGTAACTTTGTTAAAGACTTGTCCAGAGCCAGGTACTTTACTCTGTCCACAATATACATTTTTTTTTTTTTTGCAGAGCAGGGTTGGACATTACTCTTAGGGTTCAGGCAGTGTCAAGAATGGAGCGTTTCCAAACCAGTGCCTGTTTTATGTTATTTACTACTTTTGTCCAGAGACTCTTATTGTTTCCCATCTGCTAATCAAGATGTGTTCCATCTCTGCTTACACCCTTTTCCTCTCTAATCTCATGTCCTGTGAATACCTTCCTCTTTTATCTCCCTTCCTCCCCAGTTAATGAAGATTTCTTGCTATTCTGAACTACAACAGCATGCTTCTCTCTTACATAGGTATGCTATTCTAGCTGCTTCCTATGCCTAAAATATTCTCCCTTCATAAAATGCAAATGTCTCCTTCACTCATTTTATGGTTTGGATTTAGGATGTCCCCCAGCTCGCACAAGGCAGTCATGTTGGAGGCGGGGTAGACAATGCAGCCATGTTGGTGGTGGGGATTTATTGCTGAGTTGGCAGTCCCTGGGGGCGTGGCATTGGAGAATATATATTTGACTCCTCTTCCTCTTGCTTTCTCTCTGCTTCTGGCCACCATGACGTGAGAACAGAGCCCTTGTACTGTTCCCTCTGCTTTCCACTATCATGACCTGAGCTCCACAGATGTGGCCTAACATGAACTGAAACTTCTTAAATCTCTAGAACTGTAAGCTAATAAATCATCCTTCCTCTAAATTGTGGTCATCAAGTAATTTGAGTCACAACAATGAGACTGCTGACTGTAACAACCTGCTTCCTTCAATTTCTACTAAGATGACATCTTATTGAGTTGTCATGTTATTATCTTATTTAATTTTCGGAGACCTTCCCAACCTCAATCCCTGCCTTATTTTTATTCATAGCACATGTTCACCTTTAACATGCATGCGTGTTGTACTTATTTTCTTAGTAGTCTGTTTTGCCCACCTGGATTATCAGCTTCATGAGGGTAGCAATTTCATCTCTTTTGTTCACTTAATAAATGCTCAGTGAAGAACTGTGGATAAATTGAATGAATCAACTATTCATTATCAGAATATATTTTGATGGTTTGAGTTAATCACCATTAGGATTTTATAGAAATAAAAATATTGTGAGATGTTTTCTTATTTATTTAAAATAAAGAAAAGGAAAGTTTAGATTTAATCTTGAATGGAACAAACGGTCATAGTTGTTCATCAGGAAGTGAGCACAACAGATTTGTTAATGGCTCCCTACAGGACCCCCTCATATCAGAAGGGTGCTAGGAGGATACACAGAGACTAGACATGATCAGGGGACAATGCTCCATCATCTTGTGAATTGCTGTTTTTCAGGCCTGGGTTCCCTCGCATGCATCAAACCAGGAAGGGGTGTTTATGTGTTCTGTGCAAGTGAAGAGATTTGTGGAGATCTATTTGTTATTATTGGACTTAGAGGATAATGTGGCTCAGTGCAGTGGCTGAGGCAGCTGGTTGCTGATGTCTAGCTCAAAGAGAATCCCTTGGGCCATCAGCACAGATTGAGGAAGCAGCATAGAGCAGTTCCTCATGAGAAAGACAAGGTAGACATGACATCTGACATTCGCTCTAGATATTTAGGTATTTTCCTTCTTAGGGTATATTTAGCCCTTTTAGTAATAGATATGAGTTGAATACACACACACACACACACACACACATACACACAGTTTAAACCAGAGAAAATAGAATGAACTTATAGAATAAATAAAAATACAAATATAAAATTATGTATACTGTAGAATCATTGCTAAAGATCAATACCATTGCCTGCATACTTAAACCCAATTACTGCATATTAGAAGAGACAAATGCCCTTTAAAAATTAAATGAATTAGAATGCAATTTGCAACTGAGAGAATCTAAACAAGATATTTGCATAATTCTTTAACACTGATTGTATACCAAGTGGGGCAGGAGAAATACTGAAAGAATACATTGAAAAACTAAAGCATGCAATTATACCATAATTACCTGGGAAGCTGCAGTAGCAGAGTGACAGACAGCTTGTTTGAAGGATCTGAAATGGGCACATGGGAAAACTGTGCCTCTAGTCCAAGACACTCTGATTCTTTCCCTAACCGGAGTGCTCATTAGCCATGTTCCTCCTTGAGTAGAGGTTTTTAACTTTACCTTTCTTCATGTAATAGCACAATCTATAAAACAAGAATAATTAAACCCATTTTATGTTAGAATTAATACAATTCAAAATAGCATGGTTTTTATATTATTGTACTGACTCTGGAATATCCTAGGTTTCGATCCGTCTTCTATCATTTACCAAATGTGTGACCTTAAACCTGATGGTACTCCATTTTCTGAAAACATTACTAATATATACCATATGAGATTTAGTGAGGACTAGGAGAGGTTACATCTTACTTGTTTACTTAGAAAATATCTGGAATATTTTAAGCATTCAAATATGTTAAATATTTTGTATTATTTATATTGCTTTGTGTGCTTATAGTTTTGTTATGGGTTGGATCTGGAATGTCCCCAAAAGCTCACATGTTGAAGGCTTGTTCCTAAATGCAGTAGTGTTCAAAGATGGGGGAAGTGATTGGATCATGAGGGCCTTGACCTCATCAGTGGATTAATCCATGACAGTTGAATGGACCACTGGGAGATGGTGGAGAGTGGGGGAGGTGGGACATGGTTGAAGGGGTTGGGTGCTTGGGGCATGCCCTTGGCATCTATATCTTGTCCTGGTTCCCTTCCTCTCTGTGGCTTGTGGCTGCCATAAGGTGCACAGCTTTCTTCTGTTCTTCCACTTTCACTATGATATTTCTGCCTTGGAGTCAGCTGACTGTGGACTGAAACCTATGAAACTATGAACTAAAATAAATCTTTTCTCCTTTAATTTACATTCAGCCATTTCATATATTTAAACTGGTTCTGAGACATAGATCTTCTTAATAAGATAGAGATGGGTTACTTGTAGAAAGAATCTATAAAGTGGACATTGTTATATATGGTAAATATTTTTCTAAGACTTCATTTGAAGAACCTATGAGCATTTTCCTGTGACTGTGCACTTTGGAAAGTGTATTATTGACATTTTCAAGGACTATTAGGTATTGCTACCATGTTCTATTGGCCAGTGATGTGGAGGTCCAGTAATAAGTAAAAAAATCTAAACTAAATTTTCCAGAGATTCCAGTAAATATTCATATATAACTCTGGTTTCTTCCTAGTGACCAAATATGTAAGTGTAATAGATGTTCTGAGCAATTTACAGAATATTTACATTGGATTCTTGACTCCCTGTGTGAAACTAGTAGTGTCAAATTCTGAATGGAATCTCATGGGACTTTGCCCTCCAACAATGCAGACATAGTTATAGACACACACACACATATGTGCGTGTGCACACAGGCATACACACACACACGCATGCATGCATGCACAGAGGCAAATAGTGAGTCATAGCAATATTACATATCTGGAGGATTTGTAAAGAAAGGTCTGTGCCATCATCAAATCTTAAGAGATTAAGGAATGATGATTCCTATTGCTGATCTGTCCTACTTGGTAGTTTGTCCTATGTAAAAGTCTGATGGTTTTTGGAGAATTACAAACTGAATGAGATGATATCAAATGTGGCTGCCATTTCAGATATAACAGTATAGGAATAAAGCAATACAGCCCCTCATACCCAGATACAATTTTTAATGAGACAAATATACTTTTCTCAATTCCAATTTGTAACAACAAAAGGCCACAGTGCCTTGCCTCTGGACTATATCAACTCTCTTTGTCTAATAATGTTGTCTTGATGGGTCTGGCTCACCTTGATAATCCACAGATCATCATGTGGGATCGACATGTTACAATCACTTGATGATTGGATCCAATGAGCAAGAAATATCAAGTTCTCTAAATGCTTTATTAAGATGTGTGTATGAAGGGAGTGGCATAAACTTCATGATAATTCAGGGTCCCACAACATTGTTCCTGCCACAAGGTGTGAGTCATGTTCTGTATTACCACAATGAAGGGTTTTTTGGTGTTTGGGGATTTTTTTTTTTTTTGCATGGGCTAAATTATCCACTAATGTACATACAGGTTG
>PVJS01025827.1:0-27526 GCA_004027185.1 Glis glis
AAAAAAAAGGGCTAGGGGTGTAGCTCGGAGGTAGAATGCCCCTGGGTTCAATCCCCAGTACTGCGAAAAAAAAAAAAGGAAAAAAAAACCTACTTCTTTCCCTAAATCCTATCTCTTTCCCACGCTCTGATTCTCACCTCCTGTTCCAGGGGCCCATTCTAGATGAATTTCTGTGATTTCAGAGACAGAACAATGACAGTTCACCTCTTATATGACCATGACCAACAGAGACTGCTCTCTGCCCCGAAGAGTGTTAGGTTCAGTTTGGTCTGTGTGGTCAGACCTACGGGAAGGCACCTGAGCTATCAGTTTGGCATCATGGAGCATAAAACTGTGAGCTCAGAGGCTGAAATTTCACAGTAGTCATACTGCTCCCTAATGGGAAGACCTTGGGCAGAGGAGGAGGCTGAGGGTCTGTTAAAAAAAAAAAAAGTGTGGAAGAGGATTCTTCTCTAGTTAGGTAGTAAAAGTACTAGTTATATTTCTGCATTTTATGCATGTGCTCCCCCTGGTGGCAACTACAGTGTGTGACAAGTGTGGCACTAGCTATGGGCCCATAGCAAGGGCTCTCCTATTTGTTTCTGCTGTGCATGGAGTATATGCTACCTCCAGACAGAATTAAAGAGTACTGGTTGTCCCTAAAAATGACTGAATTCTGTATCCCTTGTCCTAATGAACCAGTTGAGAAGCGTATGTGAAGAAGTGAGTTGTTGCTCTTCACAAACATCTGAAGTCCAGTGGGACTGCAGTGTTTAAATGTAGCGATGCCCTGCCCACTACACCACCACTCAGCCTTCACATGGGTTGGGAAGAACTTTTCAGTTAAAAAAAGAAAGGGCACAGTGGCACAATTTTTTTTTCCACTGTATCCCGGCTATTTGGGAGGCTGAGGCAGGAGGGCCATAAGTTCAAGGCCAGCCTGGGCAACATAGGGAGACCTTGTCTCAAAATAAAAAGAGCTGGGGATGTAGCTCAGTGGTAGATTACTTGCCTAGCATATGCAAGGCCCACCGTTCAGTCCCTAGTACTGGGAGAATAAGACATTTCAGTCTTCTGAACTCAAGAGAAAAGAAGATCCCAACTAACACCACCCTGAAATACTTTCTTCCTCAACGTTAGGTGCTAGAACAGCATACTTTTTTCCTACTACTCGAAGCAGTGTTTGTGCCTATTTTGTTCTTGCCAGATGTCATTTGGAGAGCTATGTTCTTGACTTCATCAGGATGGTGAAGGTGGGACTCTCTTTCTGTGTGATAGCTGCATAGAGATGGGTCTCTTGATGGTCAGCCCTTCCCCAAGGTCCAACATTTGAGCCGTGTCCATTGTTTGCTATTATAAGGAATGCTGCTCCAAGCACTTTTTTCTTTGTGGATTATTTCTTAGAAGTTAAAGTTTTAGAGGCAGGCGTGGTGGCGCACGCTTGTAATCCCGGTACTTGGGAGGCTGAGACCCGAGGATCCAGGTTCGCGGCCAGCCTCAGCTACTTAGTGAGGCTCTCCACAACTTAGTGAGACCCTGTTTCAAAATAAAGAATAAAAAAGAGGGCTGGGGGTGTAGCTTGGAGGTATAGAATGCCCCTGGGTTCCACAAAAAAAAAAGAAGTTAAAGTTTTGGAATAGCTTTTTATTTTGTTACCTATTGCCAGATTGTACTCCAGGAATAGTTGAACCAATTTAAAACACCTACAACCTTAAAACTCTTTGAATGTTCTTTCCACTTTAGGACTAAAAGTTATTAGGTTATTAAAAAGTTATTATAGAGCCAGGCATGGTGGCACATGCCTGTAATTCCAGTACTTGGGAGTCTGAGACAGGAGGATCACAGGTTTGAGGTGAGCCTCAGCAAGTAGTGAGACTCTCATCAACCTAGTGAGACCCTATTTCCAAATAAAAATAAAATAGGACTGGGGGTGTAGCTTGGAGGTAGATGCACCTGGGTTCAATCTCCAGTGCTACACACACAAAAAAATGTTTCAGTCATTGTGGGCTGGGGGTATAGTTCAGTGGTAGAGTTTATGCCTAGCATGCATAAGGTCTGGGGCTCAATCCCCAGCACTAATAAATATAAACAAATAAATAGCCATCATGAGGCCCTATGGCATGCGGGAGTCAGTCCTAAGTTGCTGAGGGCCTCACTAAATAGCTGAGGCTGGCCGCAAACCTGCAATCCTCCTGTCTCAGCCTCCCAAGTACTGGGATTATAAGCATGCGCCACCACGCCCAGCTCTGAATGTCAATTTTTAATGAGATTGAAGTATCAATAAGATAAAGTCACTGCCCTGGTATCTTGTACATGGTAAATTCTTAGAAAATGATAACAGTTGTGATTATTATCCACTCAGCTCTTACTTGGGGAAAAGTCAAAGGAAAAGGATTCCTTAGGTAGTCCGCCTTGGCATAGGTCATGACCACTCTGGCAAAATAAAAGTATGCAGCTGGATTTTGACCTTTAGGCCTATAGGCTGTGATTTGATATGCAGAGGTTTTTGGTGAATTGTCTTGGAGGGATCATTTTCTTATCTCACGTGGAGAGGGAAAGGGGGTGCTGATGGCCAGCTCAGTGGCCAGCACTACCCCTTCCACCTGCCAATCCCTTCTTCAATCTCTCCCGAGCAGTTCCTGCCGCATGCTGGGGACCGCATCCTGATCACAGGGGCAGCTGACTCCAAGGTGCACGTCCACGACCTGACAGTAAAGGAGACTATCCACATGTTTGGAGACCACACGAACAGGGTGAAGCGCATTGCCACAGCGCCCATGTGGCCCAACACATTCTGGAGTGCTGCTGAGGATGGGCTTATCCGGTGAGGGTCTGGGTGTGGAGTGGCCTGTGCCTCCTCTGCTCCAGCGCATGGCGGCTCCCGTCCCACTGCCCAGAGTGCTCTCTCCCACCGGCCTGGCTCCTCTGCCCCGCCCAGGTCCAGCCTCGTTTGTCTGCCCAGGAGGTGTCTGTGCACCACCTCCAGGCCTGCTGGCCACCTCTCATCCCCTCAGATGCCCAAGCCTGTGTTGTCTCTGGGTGTTCACACCTGCTGTTTCCTCTGCCTAGGATTCTCTGTACCCTGCCCTTTCCATGTCTGACTCTGTCATCTGAGGAGATCAGCTTGAGTCACATCTTCAGAAGCACCTTGTCTGACCATCCTGTCTAAAGTATATAGACAGCCAGCATGGTGGCGCACGCTTGTAATCCCAGTACTTGGGAGGCTAAGACAGGAGGATTGCAGGTTTGCTGCCAACCTCAGCTAATTAGTGAGGCCCTCCGCAACTTAGTGAGACCCTGTTTCAAAACAAAGAATAAAAAATAGGGCTGGGGGTGTAGCTCAGAGGTAGAATGCCCTGGGTTCAATCCCCAGTACCACAAAAAATAAATAAGAGCTGGGCGTGATGGTGCACACTTGTAACCCCAGTACTTGGGAGGCTGAGACAGGAGGATTGCAGATTTGAGGACAGCCTCAGCAAGTAGTGAGACCCTCATCAACCTAGCGAGACCGTGTCTCAAAATAAAAAATTTTATTTTATTTATTTATTTATTTATATATATATATTTTTTTTGCAGTACTGGGAATTGAATCCAGGGGCATTCTACCTCAGAGCTAAACCCCAGCCCTATTTTTTATTCTTTATTTTGAAACAGGGGCTCACTAAGTTGCAGAGGGCCTCACTAAGTAGCTGAGCCTGGCCGCAAACCTGCGATCTTCCTGTCTCAGCCTCCCAAGTACTGGGATTACAAGCATGTGCCACCATACCTGGCCAAAATGAAAAAATTTTTAAAAGGGCTGGGGGTGTCACAACACACAGGTAGAATGCCCCTGGGTTCAATCCCCAATACCACATACAAAAAAAAAAAATTAGAAAAGAAAGAAAGCACTGGTCCGTTTATATGTATTTACTGAACTTGACTGACCAGACTGTGCCAGGGCCAGCTGGTAGAAACTTCCTTTGTTTCTTGCAGTATCAGAAGCCAGGTGTGATGGCACATGCCTATAATCCCAGTATTTTGGAGGCTGAAACAGAAGGATCACAGGTTCAAGGCCAATCTCAGCAACTAAGTGTTCAAAATAAAAAGTAAAAAAGGCCAGGCATGGTGGCACACACCTGTAATCCCAGTACTTGGGAGGCTGAAACAGGCAGATCACAGATTTGAGGACACCCTCAGCAATGTAGTGAGATTCTCAGTAACCTAGCAAGACCCTGTTTAAAAACAAAAAATAAAATAGGCTGGTGGTATGGCTCAGAGGTAGAACACCCCTGGATTCAATCCCCAGTACCAACGAAATAAATGAATAAATAAAAAGGGCTGGGGTTGTAGCTGAGAGGTAGAATGCCCCTGGATTCAATCACTAGTACAAAAAAAATGCAGTATCAGCAAATTATGCACTTACTAGCTCTGTCCCCCAGGCAGCTTAAATTTCTTTGGACCTCAGTATTCTAGTGGTACCAGTGATGGTGCTGGGATTTAATTAAATAATGCATGTAGAACACTTAGGGACAATAGTGGACACAAAGCATGTTTTCACTAAGTGTTGGTACTCAGTGGTAGTATAATAGTAGCAATAATACCGACATCTGTACAACAACTGCAATCATCTCTACCCTAAGGGGTTATGTTAGGATAAAACAATGTGAGAAGCCTGCTATAGGCACCTGGCACAGGGTGGGCACTAAGAAATGGGAGAGTGGTTTTTGACCTTATTATTTACAAATGGATCCAAAGCCCCTCCCAGTCCTGTATAACAAGGACTTGGCTTCTCCCCTGCCTTTCACACAGGACCCTGACCACTAACTTTGTCCTCTCACAGCCAGTATGACCTTCGGGAGAACAGCAAACACTCGGAGGTGCTGATTGACCTGACAGAGTACTGTGGCCAGCTGGTGGAGGCCAAGTGCCTCACGGTCAATCCCCAGGACAACAACTGCCTGGCAGTGGGGGCCAGCGGGCCCTTTGTGCGGCTCTACGACATTCGCATGATCCACAACCACAGGTATGACCTGCTCGGCCCCGTGGGCAGTACCCTGGGAACCCGCTCCCCTTTCCTTCATTACCTTGCCCTCTTCTTCTTCTTCTTTTTTTAATTTTGGGTTTTTAAAATTTTTGTGATTTAGACCAGGTGTGGTGGCACACACCTGTAAGTCCCAGTACTTGGGAGTCTGAGACAGGAGGATCACAGGTTTAAGAACAACCTCAGCAACAGAGCGAGACTCTCAACTACCTAGTGAGACCCTGTTTCAGAACAAAAAATAAAAAGGGTTGGGGTATATCTCGGAGGTAAAATGCCCCTGAGTTCAATCCCCAGTACCACAAAAAAAAATTGTGATTTAAAAAATTTAATCTATGCTTGTTTGGGAAAATATGGAAATTACCTACAATCCCATCACTTGAATCACTGTGTATATTTTCTGCTAGTTATTTTATCATGATTGTTTATTCAGAGTTAAAGTCATATACATGTAATTATATCTTATTCTTTTTTTTTTTTTTGCGGTACCGGGGATTGAACGCAGGGGCATTCTACCTCCGCGCTACACCCCTGGCCCTATTTTTTTTTTTTATATACTTTATTTTGAAACCAGGTCTCACGAAGTTGCAGAGGGCCTCACTAGGTAGAGAGAGAGAGACAGGGAAAGAGAGAGAGAGAGAGAGAGAGAGCTGAGGCTGGCCGTGAACCCGGATCCTCCGGTCTCCGCCTCCCAAAGTACTGGGATTATAAGCGTGCGCCACCACGCCCGGCAATCTTATTCTTTTAAAAAGATATAAACTAGATATATCCAGCACCCCTTCCCCACAGCAGTCCTAGACCCGAGCGGCTCCTGCAGCCTGTGTTTTGGTGCAGCAGTGTCTGGCCTGCTTTGTTTTCATTTATGGGTTTGGGGGACCATTGATGCCTTAGAGTGGGTCTTGAGCCTTAGCTTCCTCATCTATAAAATGGGGATTTGGTGGACAAGAGGACCCAGACTGTTTTCAGGACCTTCTTGGTAAAGCACTGCAATGCCTGTGTCCATACCTGTCTAGTGGTTAGACCTTGGACTCACTTAGGTATGGAAGAAGGATGTCTCCTGTATCTCTCAGGAGCACAGTATCAGGCTGCCTATAGGGATTGTTTTCTATCTAACCAGGGACAGTGCTTGAATTTTAACCTATCTGATTTTTCTTCCCGCCAGAAAGAGCATGAAGCAGAGCCCCTCAGCAGGTGTGCACACCTTCTGTGACCGGCAGAAGCCCCTTCCAGATGGTGCAGCCCAGTATTACGTAGCAGGTAGGGCTCAGCCTGGCTATGTCCTCCAACTCTTTGCTGGAGGCAGACTTTTTCTGGGGCAATGCAGGGGGTCAGCATGGCATGCTGGTCAAGAGGAAGGGTTTTAGAGTCAGAAAAACTAGGACTTTATCCTGACTGCCATTGACCAGCTCTGCAACCTTCAGCAACTTTCTTAGCCTTAATGATTTTCTTTTCTGTAAAATGGGTTGTAATAATTGAGATAAAGCATGTTAAGTAGGTGGCCCTGTGCCAATTGTAAGGATTCAACACTTGCAGCTGGTTTTTTTTTTTTTTCTTTTTGGTGTGTGTGTGTGTGTGTGTGTGTGTGTGTGTGAGTGAGAGAGAGAGAGAGAGAGATACTGGGGATTGAACCCAGGGGCATTCTACCTCTGAGCTACACCCCCAGCCCTATTTTAATTTTGAAACAGAGTCTCACTGGGTTGCTGAGAGTCTCACTACTTGCTGAGGCTGTCGTCGAACCTGTGATCCTCCTGTCTCAGCCTCCCAAGTACTGGGATTACAGGTGTGTACCACCACTCCAGGCTGCAGCTATTTGTGATGAAATTGAATGCTAACATTTTCAGTATGGCTATCTGCACACAATCTCCTGCCTCTTCAAGGGGGACTGGGGGCCTCACTCTAGGGTGTCTGGTCTGTTTCCTGCAGGTCACTTGCCAGTAAAGCTGCCTGACTATAACAACCGTCTGAGAGTGCTGGTTGCCACCTATGTGACCTTCAGCCCCAATGGCACAGAGCTGCTAGTCAACATGGGCGGGGAACAGGTAGGTTCAGCTGCCTATTGTGACTGCCCCTCTACCATCCCACATCCAGCAGCCAGGCCTGTGTACCTTCCCTCTACTGCCCTGAGGAAGACAGAAGAAATGGCCTCATGGTAAATGACATTTTGGTGAAATATGGGAGTGATCTGGCATCCTAAGGTTTCCCAAATTGATAGCCTAGCCTGGTCTTTTTCTTCCCCTTTCTTTTATATATGTATGTATGTTTTTTGTTTTTTTGGTTGGTTGGCTGGTTGGTTTTTTTGGTGGTGGTGCTGGGGATTGAACCCAGGGATGCTCTACTACTGAGCGGCATCCTCAGACCTTTTTATTTATTTTTTTATTTTATTTTATTTTATTTTATTTATTTATTTTTTTTTTTTGCGGTACCGGGGATTGAACGCAGGGGCGTTCTACCTCCGCGCTACGCCCCCGGCCCTATTTTTTGTACTTTATTTTGAAACCGGGTCTCACGAAGTTGCGGAGGGCCTCACTAAGGAGAGAGAGAGAGAGAGAAAGAGAGAGAGAGAGACCGGGAGAGAGAGAGTGAGAGAGCTGAGGCTGGCCGCGAACCCGGATCCTCCAGTCTCCGCCTCCCAAAGTACTGGGATTACAAGCGTGCGCCACCACGCCCGGCCTTTTTATTTTATTATTATTTTTTTTTTAGGTACTGGGGGATGGAAGCCAGGGTCATTCTATCTCTGAGCTACACCCCCAGCCCTGTTTTATTTTTGTTTTGAAACAGGGTCTCACTAAGTTGATGCAAGCCTCACTGAGTTACTGAAGCTGGTCTTAAGCCTGTGATCCTCCTGTCTTAGCCTCCCAGGTACTGGGATTACAGGCATGCACTACAATGCTCGGCCTAATTAATTTTTTTTTGAGCTAGGTCTCACTAAGTTGCCCAGGGTAGCCTTGAATTTATAATCATTCTGCCTCAGCCTCCCAAGTAGCTGGGATTATGGGTGTGTACCACCGTGCCCAGCTTTTTCTTTTCTTTTTTGGTACTACCTCTGAGCTATGTCTCCAGCCCTATTTTATTTTTTATTTTGAAAGAAGATCTTGCTAAGTTGCTGAGGCTGTCCTCTAACCTTTGATCCTCCTGTCTCAGCCCCCAAGTTCTGGGATTATAGGCATGCTCCACCACCCTCAATTTTTCTTTTTCTTTTTTTTTTTTTTTTTGTGGTACCGGGGATTGAACCCAGGGGCGTTCTACCTCCGCGCTACACCCCCGGCCCTATTTTTTTATACTTTATTTTGAAACCGGGTCTCACGAAGTTGCGGAGGGCCTCACTAGGTAGAGAGAGAGAGAGAGAGACAGGGAGAGAGAGAGAGAAAGAGCTGAGGCAGGCCGCAAACCCGGATCCTCCGGTCTCCACCTCCCAAAGTACTGGGATTACAAGCGTGCGCCACCACGCCCGGCTCAATTTTTCTTTTTTAATGAACTAGGCAGATATAAGATAATATGATATTTTGGTTAATAACATAGGTTTTGAAATTGATATCTTCATTGATGGTCTGCTATTTACTACCTCTGTATTGTGACTTTGAGCAAGTCTCATTTTCTGAGCCTCACTTTCTTTATCTGCTATTTTCCTAGGAAGAAATCCAGTACTTGGGAGGCTGAAACAGGATTGTAGGTTCGCAGCCAGCCTCAGCAACTTAGCGAGGCTCTCAGCAACTTAGCGAGACCCTGTTTCCAAATAAAAAATAAAATTGAGCTGGGGGTGGTGGCACATGCTTGTAATCCCAGTACTTGGGAGGCTGAGACAGGAGGATCACAGGTTCCAGGCCAGCCTCAGCAACTTAGTGAGACTTTCATCAACCTAGCAAGACCCTGTTTCAAAGTAAAAATAAAATAGGGCTGGGGGTGTAGCTCAGAGGTAGAATGCCCCTGGATTCAATCCCCAGCACCACAAAGAAAGAAAGAAAGGAAGGGAGAAAGGAAGGGAGGAAAGGGAGGGAGGGAGGGAGGGAGGAAGGAAGGAAGGAAGGAAGGAAAGAAGGAAGGAAGGAAGGAAGGAAGGAATGGAGGGAGGGAGGGAGGAAGGAAGGAAGGATCCATCCCTAGGGCCCAAAGTACATAGTCAGCTTTGAGAATGTTCTTTGATAATACCAGGTTGCTAAACCTTCTGTTTGTGTGTTCTCAAGATATTTACTAAGCCTTGCATAAATTTATTTATTCTACAAACAGTAAGTACTCACTGTTGGACAACATAGGGGACCTAGCATGCATAAGGCCCTGGGTTCAATCCCCAGCACCACCAAAATAAATTAATTACTTGTAAAAAATAATAAACATAGGGGAGACAAATGCAAACACAATCCATCCTCAGGCTGAGGGGAGACATGGCAGGTGGAAGGGTGATGGCATTACTAGGCAAGGTTTTAATATAAGAAGAAATGGGCTAGAGAGCAGCTGAGTTCAGAATCGGCTTCTGGCTTCACAAAGCTAAGCATCACCTGCCTGAAGGTGGCGTGAGGCTGAGGGGGAGGCTGTCTCGCAGAGGGCTGCAGAGCCAGACAGACCTGGGTTGAGTCCTGGCTGCCACGTGCTGCTTTTATGACCCTGAATAGATTACTTAAATTGTAATTCTACATTTCTTCATCTTCCAAGGGGGTGATGATAGCAGTACCTCTTCATGTGGTCATTTCTAGGATGAAGTAAGTCGATATAAAACACTTAACAGTTCTGGAACAATGTAAGCATTCAATAAGTGTTAAGTAGTACTAAATAATATTTACTTACTGAGAGAAGTAAACACGTGATTCTAGTTAATGATAGTATTTTCAGGCAGGATTTTGGGTAGATCAAACAGCCTACCTCAAGGACTAGGAGCTAGAAAGATTTCCCTGCCTGAGGCTCACTTCCTGGAAATGCCTCTGGCCTGCCTCAGTGGCTCCATGCTCTGCACTCGCGGCGTCCTAAGACCCTGGTTCTTGAGAGCTGCCTTGCTAGTGGTTCAACCACGTCTTTGTCTCACCACCTCCATCTCTTAACCCCTCAACTCTAGGTCTATTTGTTTGACTTGACGTACAAGCAACGGCCATACACCTTCCTCTTGCCGAGAAAATGCCATTCTTCTGGGGGTAAGTCCTCCCTAGGGTATCTCTGTGGAAGCAGGTGGGGGCCTGCCTGTTACTCTAGACTATGGCTGCAATACTTCAAAAGGAGCAAATCCCTGAAATGACCCTGTCTCTGCAGTAAGAAGGAAGATAATAGGTCAGAGAGATCTAGCCAAGTGCCCTTTCACAGCCCTTCCACTTCCCCCTGAAAAGATAGGTTCTTCCCATGGCTTGGCTCTTGAGGACCCAAAGTAGTTGTCCTTCCCCTTCCCTGCCTGGCTCATTAACTTCTTCCTGGGGCCTCCTCACCCCTCATTCCCTCCCCCACCCCAGCTAAGGCAAGAGACAGCTGAAGCTATACCCCTTGCAGCCAGCAGAGGGCGTGCAGGCTTTTCTTTATGCCATAGCCTCCCCTCTGTCCCAACTTATTTTCTGGGACTGAGTCTTACCTTGGAAGAATAGTCCCACAGAGGAACCATCAAACCCTGTGGTGGAAGCCAGAGGGCTATGGAGAATAAATGAGGGCCTCTTCCTGAGTTGTCATTGTTCTCCCCATCCCTGCCAGAAGTCCAGAATGGCAAGATGTCCACCAATGGTGTGTCGAATGGCGTGTCGAATGGCCTGCACCTTCACAGCAATGGCTTCCGGCTGCCAGAGAGTAGGGGGCACGTCAGGTGAGTCCAGCTGACTTGTTCAGCCCTCAAGCCTCAATTACACCTCAAGGCCCTTACACCTGGAGGAAGGGACATGTCCTGTAAACCTTCCTTCTGACCTACACAGGCAGGCATCTGAGGCTAGAGGCTGGGGCACAGATACTCCTGGGAGAGTGGCTGGTGGTCCCAAGGCCACTCCTACCTAGTGGAATACCAGTTATGCTTAGACTAAAGTCCAGTCCCTTAGTACACTGCAGTAGCTGGGGTCAGGTCCCAGGGGCTAGCTGCCTCTTCGCACTTGAGCTCTCTCCAAAAAGAAGTTCCAAACTGATGATCTTCATTATATTATTCCCCATCCTATAGCATATTCTTGCTTCTATGCCAGGCCCTGTGCTGGACTTTGGATACTTATGTACTCAAATTTTCTAGCCCTTGAAGAGAAACAATTCGTCATAGAGAGAATCCATAGAAGGGGCTAGGGCGGCCATCAGGTTCAGCTTAGCATGGAGGCAGGCAGTGTCAGCTTCTGTCATGCCCAAGAATTTGATGAAGAATCTCCTTAAGCCTGTCTAAGACAGCTTCATTCCTACCCTGCTTCTTTTTCACTGGCTCAGAGCATTTGGAATTGTGCCTATCCCCTCCCACGGTAATAGATAACAACCTAGGCCAGGGGTAGGAGTGGTCCCCTCTTCTAGAGGGCAGTGCAGCTCCCAGGAGCCAAGAAAGCCTACGTGGCCCTCAAGCAGGGCTGCAGACGTCCTCAGGGCTGTTTTGACCTTCTTTGACTGGTCTGACTTGGCTCTGCTTCCTCCACAGCCCCCAAGTAGAGCTGCCCCCATACCTGGAGCGCGTGAAGCAGCAAGCTAACGAGGCTTTTGCCTGCCAGCAGTGGACCCAGGCCATTCAGCTTTACAGCAAGGCCGTGCAGAGGGCCCCTCACAATGCCATGCTCTATGGAAACCGAGCTGCTGCCTACATGAAGCGCAAGTGGTGAGTGGGCACCACAGAGGGGTCAGGGTCAGAACAAGGGATGAAGCCACCGGACCATGAGGCAGTGGGCCTGATGGAACCAAGTTGCTGAGTTATCCAGGGAAGGTGGCAGTGACATCCTGCTACCTCGTAGGACTTCTTGGGTCTAGGCCTCTGCTCCCCACCTCCAGGCTGAGGGTAGGCAGGTGTTCCAAGTCTCAGGTCTCAAGCACCGAGGAAGCCTATAGCTAAGTGGAACATGTTCACAAGTAGCTCCAACATGATCCTTTGTTATGAAGTGTTGTGGCCGCTAATGAAGTAGTAGTTGAGAGAAAGGTGGATGTGGTGGCACACAACTGTAATCCCAATACTTGGGAGACTGAGACAAGAGGATCGCAGGTTCACAGCCAGCCTCAGCAATTTAGCAAAGCCCTCAGCAACTTAGACCGTTTCTTTCTTTCTTTTTTTTTTTTTTTTGTGGAACTGGGGATTGAACCCAGGGGCATTCTACTTCTGAGCTACACCCCCAGCCCTATTTTTTATTCTTTATTTTGAAACAGGGTCTCACTAAGTTGCAGAGGGCCTCACTAAGTAGCTGAGACTGGCCGCGAACTTGTGATCCTCCGGTCTCAGCCTCCCAAGTACTGGGATTACAAGCATGCGCCACCACGCCTGGCTCAACCCTGTTTCAAAACAAAAAATAAAATAGGCCTGGGGGTATAGCTTAGAGGTAGAACACCCCTGTATTCAATCCTTTGTCACACACACACACACACACACACACACACACACACACACACACACACAGAGTAGTTGAGAGAATGGTTAATCCCTGCTGTTGGAGAATTGGGCCTTGAATTGGAGTTTGAAGGAGCAGTGAAATCTTGCTAGGTAGGGGTTTGGTGAATTCAGCTGATATCTGTCTGAAATGATTCTGAAGCTCCTTGTCCCTGAAACTGGCTTTCTATTCTTTTGTACCCACTGACCAAGTACAAACAAGAGCCCAGAACTCTGAGGCCAGCTGTGGGTCATGCTGGGTTTTGGTGGTTGGTGGTAAAGAAGTTGGTCCATATCTCGAGGATACCATCAGGGCCCCCAGCCCTTCTGCCTTCAGCGGCAGCAGGCAAACAGACAAGCAGACCCATCCCCCAGGCAGGGCCAGGACTGGAGATGGATAGAGCTGGGCCCACAGCCATTTCTGCTCCGTCTGGCATCCGTCGGCTCTGCCCAGACAGACAGGCCAGCTGGTGTGCCATCGTCTGGCTGAAACTAGGCAGGCCTCGGGAAGCTTAAGAAACCCACTCAAGTCAACGAGCTGGTAGGTGGGGGTGGGGAAGATGTTACCCCACAGGCCTTATCTCAGGTATCAGGAGTTCTCCCAGGGCCATCCTGAGCTGTGGCACCTCTTTCCCAACAGCTGGGTAGAATGTCGTAGCTCTCATCCAGGCTCTAGGCTGAGAGCTCAGCTTCATACCTGCATTCTTGCTAAAAGAGGTTGGTGATGTCCCAATCTATGTGTATCTAGAGCTTGTTCTCCAACATCCTACTAGGTGCTAGGTATGAGGGGTACAAAGTTCTCTCATTCTGTGGCCCTGTGCTTCAGAGCACCCAGCCTCTGGTCTGGGGTGTGGCTCTGTGGCAGAGAGCCCTGGGTTCAATCCTCAGTACCACACACACACAAAGGCAGAAAGCAGTAAGTCTTGTGCATGGTCAGGTAAAGTAGAGTTGGGTCGCTTTAGCTGGGAGTCAGGGACGTGCCACAGAGACGTGGTGTCTTGGGCTGGCAGTGTAGCTCAGTGGTAGAGCGCTTGCCTAGTATGCATGAGGCCCTGGGTTGGATCCCTAACACTGCAAAAAAAAAAAAGTGATGTCTAAATGGGCTTGAAGTGTGGGCAGGCTCAGACAAGGAGATGAAGGGGAGGAAGGGACTGTGGGAAGGACATTCCGGGGAGATGAAATGGTGTGAACAAAGGCGTGGGGGCGGGGGGCTGACTGAAGAGCTCGCTTCAGAACAGCAAATCCATTTGGCTGGAGCAGAGGGTTCGGAAGGGACTGGCAGGAGATGAGTCTGTGAGGTAGCCTGGGGCTGGCCTGGGAAGGGCTTGGAATGCAGAGCAGTGGCGTTTGGCCTCGATTCAGTGCTTGATGGGCAGCTACTGGAGAGTTTTGAATAGGAGAGGGATGTTTGCAGGGCTGTCCTTTTGGGGAGATTGATCTGACAGTGCATCTAGGATGGGTGAGCCCTAGGGCCAGCCTGCTCTCTCCCCCCATCCCCGCATGCCTGCCAGTGACCCCTGTAATGTCACATTCTGTCCCAGGCCAGTCTCCCCAGGGCTACCATCTGCTCTTGGATGCAGACCACCCTCTGGCTCCGCGCTGGTCTCCGGTCTGGCTCTCCCCAGGAGTTCAGAGGGGCACCTTGCACGCAGTAATTGGGTTTCCAAGCAGCGCCTGCACCTTCGTCACAGCCACTCATTCTGACGCAGGCCACACCGTCAAAGCAGCTCTCTCTCCTGCCTGCCCCATGCTTCTGAGCTGCTGGTTCCTGGTCCAGCAGCCACTCTCCAAGGGCTGGGTGGCCTCTCTGGGTGCTGGAGAGAGTCAGGAGGGAGCTTCCCACATCAGGCCTGCTCTGCCGCACAGGAGGGTTGTGAGCTATGCCCTTGGGGAGGGCCATCGGCTCTAGGAGCCCTGTTCACTGCTTGGCTAGGCCAACTCAGCCCAGTAGGCGGGGGGGGGTGCTACCAAAGGGGAAGTGACCCTTGTGACCTGTCTGGCTCTCCAGATGAGAGGCAAGGACAGGTCTCCAGGGTCCAGGGGAGCATGCCTCCTACATTCTGGCACAGGTAGGAGAGGAAGGGGCTTCTCCTTTTACCTCTTTCTACTAACTACCCCCCTCCAAGGAAACTCTCCCATCTCCCTGCATCCATACTTTAGGTTGGAGAAATGAGTGGGGGCGATTTGGAGCTCCTGGCGTGCACAGTCCCCTCGCTATCAGCTTCCAGAGCTGACTCTGCCAAACAGTCAGGCCCCATCCTCCAGCCCCAGGAGGCAGAGGCCACAGCTGCTGCTGATCAGTCAGCCAGGACAGAGGGGGGTCTGGCTGAGGGCTTGCTGCCTGCTGGTCAGACCCCGAGTCCCCAGCCTGGCACTTCTGGCTTCCCCAGACCACAGAACTGTCCTTGAGGGCCCCCTGCCTTGGACATGGCTTTGAAGGCCAGCAGGGGGATTTGAGGAGGAGGATGAAGGAAAAGAGAAGGAGGGCTTGGGGAGCCTGAGGTGGGCAGGATGCCAGGCCTTCTGCTGCAGAGCTGCGGGTGCCTGGGGTGAGCGGTACACAGTTGCAGTCCATGCCCAGCAGAGGGCAGCCTGACACCGGTTTTCACTGCCCTACCGAGCCCTCAGGGTTCCTGCTTTCCTCCTTCACATACTTCATCTCCTGGGGAGGGACACCTGGACTGAGCCTGAATTCTCTTCATCCCAAGTCCCCTCACCCTGAGGTCTGTCAGAGGTGGGCGAGGGTGGCCACAGGAAGCAGAAGAGACCAAGTGGGGACCCCTTGCTTGCCACGCGGCCCCACCTCCAAGCCACACTTCCCTGCGTTCCCAGGGACGGTGACCACTACGATGCCCTGCGGGACTGCCTCAAGGCCATCTCCCTAAACCCATGCCACCTGAAGGCACACTTCCGCCTGGCCCGCTGCCTCTTTGAGCTCAAGTACGTGGCGGAGGCTCTGGAGTGCCTGGATGACTTCAAGGGGAAGTTCCCAGAGCAGGCCCACAGCAGCGCGTGTGACGCATTGGGCCGTGACATCACGGCTGCCCTGTTCTCCAAAAATGATGGCGGTGAGTGGGTGCTGAGGAGGGGTGGCTGTCGGTCACCTGGTGAGGGCGTGGTTCTGGGATTGCAGAGGCCTAGATTCAGATGGTGATTCAGAAACCATGTGACCATGAGACAGCTTCCTGGTCTCTCTAAGACTCAGTTTCCTCAGTGAAGAGGGAAAATGCCAGTACCTCCCACTAAGGTCTCTGTTGAGGATCAGCGATAGCGTGTTGGAAGCACCTGGTAGAGGGGGAAGCTGAGCCCAATCAGGCCGTGTGAGCTCCAGCTGGGCCTTCCCACCTGCTCACAGGGCCTTGGCAGCTCCACAGGGCTGAGAGAGGCAGGAGCGGGTAGCTGCCTTTGTTCCAGTCTGTGCAAGTGCACAGAAACCACAGTACAGGACAGTGGAGATGCCTCGGTTCCTGCCTCAGCTCTGCCAGGTAGTAACTGTGCCCTGGGCCCAGCACAGCCTCTGAACCCACTGCCTCACCTGCACAGAGGGCACACAACCCCTGCCAGCTCACCTTGCTAGTGGTGGAGAGGGGCTGGGTCACAGTGGTGTGGTGAGCTCACTAGAGGCAGACATAGATCCTCCCCTCTCTCCCTCACAGTTACGAAGCATGGGAATAGTTCATTTGTTTAATCAATAATCAGACAGCTGCCATGTGCCAGGCACTGTGTTGGGTCCTGCGAATACGGCTGTGACTCTGTCAAAAGACATTTCAGTGTTGAACTTTGCAGCCTAGTGAAGGAGCCAAGCACTGAAAGGCAAAGAGGATGAGGAGAGCTGGGGTCTGAGTGGCAAAGGTGTGTGGGGGAGGGTTTAATGGCAATCGGGGGTCTTCAGGTAGAGGCATTCAAGCCAAGATCTGAGGCATGCGGTGGATACAGGTGGCTGTGGGAGGGGAGGAGTCCCCAGCATGGGGACCAGCATGTCCAAAGGCCCAGAGCAGGCAAGAACAGGAATTAAGGAACTGAGAAAACTAGTATGATTTTTACCTGTCAACCTATCAGTTACTTGCCTTCCAGAGGGTAGGAGCTTTACTGCTTTAAGAGTTATGAATCTAGCCGGGCGTGATGGCACACGCTTGTAATCCCAGTACTTGGGAGGCTGAGACCGGAGGATCCAGGTTCGCAGCCAGCCTCAGCTACTTAGTGAGGCCCTTCGCAACTTAGTGAGACCTTGTTTCAAACTAAAGAATTAAAAAATAGGGCTGGGGGTGTAGCTCGGAGGTAGAATGCCCCTGGGTTCAATCCCTGGTACCGCAAAAAAAAAAAGAGTTATGAATCTATATATGACACCCATTCAAGCTCTCTTGCTAGTGCCCTGCCTCTGTCATCCACAGAAACATATCTTGAGTCTGTGCATCCTTGGGGCTTCCAGGGAACTGAACTGGGCATTCCAGGGCATTCAGGGAACTGAACCAGTGTTCTACTGGCATCAAAGATCTTTTAAACATCCTTGGAAGATGGCAGGATCCAAAGATATATCACAGCCTTTCCTATTTTTCCCGAGTAAGGGTTGGAGGCAGGTAGCCCTGCATTGCCAGTACTTAGACCGAAAACAGAGTCATGGATGGGGAGAAGGTTGGGGAGAAGAGGGAGGAACAGGACTCTCACCTTTCCTTGATCTCTGTCCCCAGAAGAGAAGAAAGGAGCTGGTGGTGGTGGCCCAGTCCGGCTCCGAAGCACCAGCCGCAAGGACTCCATCTCAGAAGATGAGATGGTACTGAGGGAGCGAAGCTATGACTACCAGTTCCGCTACTGTGGCCACTGCAACACCACCACAGATATCAAGGAGGCCAATTTCTTTGGCAGGTCCGAGGCCCTGAATGGGAGGAGGGCACAGCCCAGTTGGCAGCAGGAATTGGGGGGTGGGGCTGTATTGGGGCATAATTCTTTTAGAAAAGAGTCTCAGCTCTGCCTCTGTACCCTTGGGCACATACCTTCACCCCCGTCAGCCTCAGTTCTTCATCTGTGGAATGAAACCAGCCATCCCCATTCATGGGGCCATAACAGGAACTAAGGAGATCATCTCAGCAAAGCCTGCAGAGCAGTGCCTGGACCATTCCTCATCCCTCCCCACTCCTCTGTCTGCATGAGCAGAGCTTGCTTTCTTTGTCTGGATGCTCGCAGCTTCTCTCTGCTGTGGCAAGATGAAGCAAGAGCCCTCAGAGGCTGGGAATCATGGCACACTTGTTGTCTGCTCAGAACTGGGTCCTAAGGGACAAAGTGCATGTCTCAGACACCATCACCCCCAAGCCTCCTTGATAGATGTTTACACTTTCTTTGCGTAGGTGAGACACATGAACAGGAATCAGGAATCTCTCGCCGAGATTCCCTCTAAACATCAGCAGTGTGTAAGGATTGGAGATGTAGGATTTGGGGGTCTGGATCCAAGAAGCCCATGATTACTGAGGAAAGACTTAGACGAGGGTGTTCTTAGAGACTCGAGATACGCGATCCCATCCTGGAACCAAGGAGGCTATAATGTACTTTGGGGAAGATTATCTTGGAGGAACCTAGGCAATCACTGGTCCTGGGTTTAGGACTAGAGTCCTAAACAGTGACTAGAGTCTAGTGTGGATACTATGGAAAGATTCCCATGTGCATTGGAGTTTTTTTGGTTTTTTTTTTTTTTTTTTTTTTTGCAGTACTGGGGATTGAACCCAGGAGCATTCTACCTCAGAGCTACACCCCCAGCCCTATTTTTTATCCTTTATTTTGAAACAGGGTCTCACTAAGTTGCGGAGGGCCTAAGTAGCTGAGGCTGTCCGCGAACCTGCGATCCTCCTGTCTCAGCCTCCCAAGTGCTGGGATTACAAGTGTGCACCACCACAGCCAGTTGTGCATGGGAGTTCCAAGTGCAGACCTCCAAGTGTGGGGGACTGAGTGGCTCCAGACTTCCCTGCTCCCCTTCCCTAAGCCGTGCAGCCTCTACTTGAGGCTTTAGGGCAGTACCCCACCTGACCTCCTTGCCCTTTGCCCCCCGCCAGCAATGCTCAATACATCGTCAGTGGCTCTGACGATGGCTCCTTCTTCATCTGGGAAAAGGAGACCACCAACCTAGTCCGCGTGCTCCAGGGGGATGAGTCCATCGTCAACTGCCTGCAGCCGCACCCCAGCTACTGCTTCCTGGCCACCAGCGGCATCGACCCTGTCGTGCGACTCTGGAACCCCCGACCAGAGGTGAGGGTACAGGCAAGGTGGCCAGAGCCAGACAGAGAGGAGGATAAGGACCCTGGGCAGGACCTCTGGCTGAGCCTGCAAAGGCCGAGAGGAATGAGCCACACAGAGGCTCACAGCTGCTGCATGTGCAAGCTCTTACCTTGGGGCCCAAGGCTGGGTCAAGGGCGGAGCCCTCGAGTCCTGGAAGCTCCAGATGCAGTGGGCAATTCCTGGGGCAAGAGTTGGCTCCTGCCTTCTTGGAGCATGTCCTTGCACTAGCTGAGAAGAGGAGATGCCCACACATCGAGAACAGGGGTGCAGGAGGGCAGAAAGGGAACCAGACCAGCTGTGGCCCTCATGAGAAGGGTGTTCCAGAGGCTCCCTAGGGACCCTTCCCCTCATATACCCCTGCGGTGTGTCCACCCAAGGCTATTCAGGGGCGGGTCCCTCAGTCACTGGGAAAGTGTGTAGGCTTCGGAGTCTGGTGGGCCTGAGTTCAAATCCTGATCCTTCACTCACTGCCCACAAGACTGAAGCATTTTGAAGTGATGCTGGGAAGCCCAGCCCTCAGGGACACTCTACTCTGACTAGGGTGGCCCCCTCTACTCCTGGTGTGGGTAGCCAGGACAGCCCACCTGAGACCTCCCCTGCCCCTCTGCCCTCCTCTTCCCTCTTGTCAGCTGGCAAAACAAGTCACACAGTGGATCTGATTCCAGAGCTAATTTTTGGTGTAAAGAGGACCCTACAGGAGCCTCCCTTGAGAGCAGAGGAAAAAGATGAAGAAAGGGCTATTGGGAGCAAAACAGAACAGAGTGGGGAGAGAGCTGTCTGCCCCCCCATCTGAGAATGTGTTCCCCACACACATGCGCCCAGCCAGTGTGATCCCTCCCAGCACACTTCACATCCTGTGCCCCACCCATGTGGGTCTAACCCAGTGTGGTGTCATCTGTCTTGTACATTTCCTGCAGTATGTTTCCCATATATATCCCAGTGCGTGTGTTCCCCTCCACCAGGGTGCGTCCCCCACCTATGCGGTTCAGTCTGTTTCCCTCCCCACCCCAGGTATGTGCCTCCCTCGTGTGTCCTGGTATCCCTCCCTGGGCCCACTCATGTTGCCCTCACCTCCACCAGAGTGAAGACCTCACGGGCCGAGTCGTGGAAGACATGGAGGGTGCCTCTCAGGCTAACCAGCGGCGCATGAACGCAGACCCCTTGGAGGTGATGCTGCTCAACATGGGCTACCGGATCACAGGCCTGAGCAGTGGGGGCGCCGGAGCCTCCGACGATGAGGACAGCTCCGAGGGCCAGGTGCAGTGCCGGCCCAGCTAGACACTCCTGGCCCCAGTCCCTAGCCCCTGCTACTGGCCGGACCCTCCTCTCTGGGCAGGAGGTCAGGGGGTTCTGTTTTGGTTTGTCTTCCCACCGCCACCCCCCATTTTTTCATTTCCCCTGTTTTGTTTGTTAGTTTGGCATTGGGGGTGGGATTGCTGCAGCTTGCTGGCTTTCAGACTCTTGGGCTGATTGTCCCTTGACTGTCCCTAGCCCTGAGCAGAAGAGCAGGAGGGGAAGCCCTCCATATGCCCCACATCCTGCTTCCATGACCCTGGAGGGCTCGGGCCTCCTCAAACCCCTTCTGCCTCCAGTGGGGGCAAGGGCTAAAGTCGTCTTCAAGGACTGCCCGCCTGTCAGTTGGCAGCAGGAAGGGGAGTGGCACTCCTGGTTGGTAAAGGCTAGCCTTACCACTCTTGGTCCTGTCTGCAGGGCTAACTCCCCATGGTCTGCAGGGAAGAATCTGAAGAAGGCTGACTCCCACCCTCCCTCCTCAGCCGTCAGAGTCAGGGTGGAAGACGGGAAGGGTGGGAGCCCTGGGGTGGGCAAGGCCAGGCCACCTGCCCTGGTGGCGCTGCGGCCTCCTTGCCCTCCTGGGCACTGGCCCTGGGCCTGCTCTCCCTGGCCACCTCTGAGGGCTCTGCCTTTCCTGGGGGACCTGGCAAGGGTGGGCACTGCACCCCACCCACCCACCGTGCAGCCACTTCTGCACGGGCCACTCTCCTCCGGGCGCTCCCTGGCCTCACTGTGACCTTTCTGCCAGAGCTCCCAGCCAGGCCTACTCTGCTGAGGTGGCGCTTCCTGCTAAGGGCCTGGCTCTGCCCTCCTTCCCACCCCACTGCTGAGCCGCCACAAAGACCAAAGAAGTGATGGCTTCTCTCTGTCCCCTGCTGCTCTGGGGGAAGGAGGGTGGGAAAGGCCCTAGCTCAGCCCCTCCCTCCTCAGCAGCCCCAAGCTTTACACTGGATGCAGCAGTCCCCCTACCACCGAGCCCCCTCCTCCCTGGCCCCTTGGCTCCTTTCTCAGGAGCTGCTCTGGGAAGTTGGTTCATCTTCCCTCCCCCTTCCCCTCTGTGCTTCCTTGGCTCCAGGCCTCCAGCTGCAGCCTCTGGGGAGAAGCAGCCTCCCTCCCTCCCTCCTCTCCCTCCCTCCCTCAGCCCCGGTCTCTGCCAGGTGCCTCCTCTCAGTCAGGCTTCAGAGCAGCCCTAGAGACAGGAGGGCCACGTTAAAAGCTTTTTCACAGTTTTAAGAAGACGAGGGGGGTTCGGCTAGTGGTGGGGGGTCTGGCACCATCTCATTGCTTTAATCCCAGCGACACAGGTGGCAGCTTCTCCCCCTTCCTGCCCACCCCAGTCCTGCTTCCCACCCCTCTCTTCTAGCTTGGTAATGAAGTATATTTATTGGTGAAGGAAACAGCTGCTGCTCCTTCTCCTGCTGCTGGGACTTGCTCCCGTCTCTTCTCCATGACCTTTCTCTAGCCAGGGAGGGGGAGCAGGAGCGCTGGGGCCAGGCCCTGGGGCACAAGAACCGGCCAGGGCCCTTTGCCACCACCATCTCCTCCCTCCCTGCCTCCTGCCTCCCACCCCCTGCCTGCCCACCCCGGGCCCTGCAGTGTGGAGAGACACATAAGCCTTACTGTCCTCTGGGGGCAGGAGCCGAGCCTTTTTGTTGCTCTGCTCCCAGGAGAGTGAGGGTGACGCAATTGATTAAAACCATTTTGTTCTAGTTGTGGCTGGTGGCATTTGTGGGGTGCAGATGGGTCTTGGGACCAAAGTGAGGGTACCTGGTCCCTCCTCTCAGTAGCTCTGTGACTTGGAGTAAGCACTCCGCCACCAGGCAGAATGATGCCTGCTGTGTAGGGTCACTGTGAGCCGTGGCCCAGCACAAAGCCCAGCACTGGTGGCTTCGATTTGCAATAATCAGCTTTCACTCTCCGGCTTTTTTTCCTGTAAAATAAGGGGCTTGGAATCTTAGTGGGTTTTCATACTTTTCAAACCAGAACCCAAAGCCGGGCGTGGTGGCGCACGCTTATAATCCCAGTACTTTGGGAGGCGGAGACCGGAGGATCCGGGTTCGCGGCCAACCTCAGCTCTCTCTCGCTCTCTCTCTCTCCCCCTCTCTCTCTCTCTCTCTCTCTCTCTCTCTCTCTCTCTCTCTCTCCTTAGTGAGGCCCTCTGCAACTTTGTGAGACCCGGTTTCAAAATAAAGTATAAAAAATAGGGCCGGAGGCGTAGCGCGGAGGTAGAACGCCCCTGCGTTCAATCCCCGGTACCGCAAAAAAAAAAAAAAAAAAACCCAGAACCCAAATAAGAAATAGGCGTTTCACACTGTTACCCAAGATACACGTGCTTACTTGGATATATAATAATGAGCAAAAGTTTTACACAGTAGTACTTATCCTCGCTACATGCAGCGTGCTCCATTTACCTTCCTATTTTACTAGGGGAAAATACTGGTTGTAGCCCACTAAATTGATTTCACAACCTGCAGGGGGGTTTTGGTTGTTTGTTTGTTTGTTTTGTTTTTTTGGTATTGAATATTGAATCTAGGGGCATTCTATGTCTGAGCTAAACTTCAGGCCTTGAATTTTTATTTTGAACCAGAGTCTCACTAAATTGCTAAGGCTGGCGTCAAACCTGCGATCCTCCTGTATCAGCCACCCAAGTACTGAGATTACAGGCATGCACCATCATGCCCAGCCTACAGGGTTTTTATGTGTCCTAAATCAATTATCAGATTATTTCTAGGGGGGTTATGGGAGGGGGGGTTATTTTTGGTGTGGTACTGGGGATTGAATCCAGAGACATTTTACCTCTGAGCCACCCCTGGCTTTTTTTTTATATTGGCTATTGAACACGGGCATTCTACCTATGAGCTACAACCCCAGCCCTATTTTATTTTTTATTTTGAAACAGAGTCTCACTAAGTTGCAGAGGGCCTCACTAAGTTGCTGAGGCTGGCCGCAAACCTGCGATCCTCCTGTCTCAGCCTCCTAAGTACTGGGATCACAGGCATGCGCCACCACACCTGGCTTATTTTTTGTTCTGAAACAGGGTCTCACTAGGTTGCTGAGACTGGTCTCGAAACTACAATCCTCCTGTCTCAGTCTCCTAAGTACTGGCATTACAAGCATGTGCCACCACACCCAGCCAATTGGTTTCTTAGAAGATTCCAAACTTTCTCAGTTGACAGCACCATTAGCATCCGAGTCATTTTTTTCATGCAGCCTCTAAGCCAAAAGAAATGCCTAAAAGCTCAATTTATTAAGTAGTTAAGCCCAAATCACTTAACAAGTATTTGTCTTAACAAGCTAGTTGTCATTTAAAAGTAATACACATAAGTTAGAAGAAACAATATTCTTTTTTTTTTTTTTTGGCAGTACTGGGGATTGAACCCAGGGGCATTCTACCTCCGGGCTACACCCCAGCCCTATTTTTTATTCTTTATTTTGAAACAGGGTCTGGTCTCACTAAGTGTGCCTCACTAAGTAGCTGAGGCTGGCCTTGAACCCAGATCCTCTGGTCTCAGCCTCCCAAGTACTGGAATTACAAGTGTGCGTCACCATGCCCGTCTTTGGAACAATATTCTTAAATAACTACAATTACTAAAGGGGTCTATGCACCTGTTGGATACTGCATTGTTTGTCAAGCTTTTTTATTTTTTCTGGTGTGTGTGTGTGTGTGTGTGTGTGGTACTGAGGATTGAGCCCAGGGGCATTCTACCTCCAAGCTACACCCCCAGACCTATTTTTATTTTGAAGCAGGGTCTCACTAGGTTGATGAGAGTCTCACTACTTACTGAGGCTGTCCTCAAACCTGCGACACTCCTGTCTCAGCCTCCCAAGCACTAGGATTACAAGCATGTGTCATCATGCCTGGCTTCTATTTTCAAACTTTTTATCAGAACAGATACCACCATGGGCCAGGCGTGGTGGTGCACACTTGTAATCCCAGTACTTGGGAGGTGGAGACTGGAGGATCCGGGTTCACGGCCAGCCTCAGCTACTTAGTGAGGCCCTCCGCAACTTTGTGAGACCTGGTTTCAAAATAAAGTATAAAAAATAGGGCCGGGGGTGTAGCTCGGAGGTAGAATGCCCCTGGGTTCAATCCCTGGTACCACAAAAAAAAAAAAAAGAACAGATACCACCACCCATGTTTCCTATTCCACCTTGACTTTCATTTGCTTTTTATCACAGCAACCACTAAAAAACCCAGCTTCTTAAGATGACAGTCAAAAGCAATGTAGTGCAGTCTAATAATGAAACTTAATTACCTTGAGCTGGTAGTTTTCTCAGTAGCCAACAGATATTAAGTACCTCTCAAATTTAAAATACCGTACCTTGCCTGGCGTGGTGGCGCACACTTGTAATCCCAGTACTTTGGGAGGCGGAGACCGGAGCATCCGGGTTCGCGGCCAGCCTCAGAGCTAGCTCTCTCTCTCTCCTTAGCGAGGCCCTCTGCAACTTCGTGAGACCTGGTTTCAAAATAAAGTATAAAAAATAGGGCCGGGGGTGTAGCGCGGAGGTATAACGCCCCTGCGTTCAATTCCCGGTACCGTAAAAAAAATAAAATAAATAAAATAAAATACCGTACCTTGCCCCCTAGAATCTGCCTCAAAGCCCTAGTGTTCCTTGATGCAGTTTGGGAACTGGTTCAATGCTGTGAGAATGTAATTTTACTAATGAAATTTTGTGATTCTTCTCTTTGTACCTTTGGAAAGAACCAAGCTGGGGCCAGCTGGTTATGCTTGGTTTAGTCCAGAAGACAGACCAGAAAGAGGTTCTGCCAGAAACACAATAGGAGCCGGACATGGTGGCGCACACCTGTAATCCCAGTACTTGGGAGGCTGAGACAGGAGGATGGCGAAGGTTTGAGGACAGCCTCAGCAAGCAGTGAGACTCTCTCAACCTAGCAACACACTGTTTCAAAATAAAAATTAAAAAATAGGGCTAGGGGTATGGCTCAAAGGTAGAATGCCTGAGTTCAAACCCCAGTACAAAAAAAAAAAAAAGAAAAGAAACACAGTAGGAGGTACTATGAAGCAGGTGCTGTGGGCTGGTATCATTCCTCTGTTCCCAAATCAAAGTCTGCAGAAGCTTCAAGATATTTCCAGACTACAAAAGGGAGAGGAAGTATTCCAGGTCAAGGGAGTAGTGCAACAGTGCACATTCCCTCATGGACCCTAAGTGATTCCATTTGGCTGAACTGTAGAGTGTGGACTGGAGGGGCAGTCAAGTTGTGGATCTTGGCTGGGCGTGGTGGCACACTCTTGTAATCCCAGTACTTGGGAGGCTGAGACAGAAGGATCACAGGTTTGCGCCAGCCTCAGCTACTTAGTGAGGCCCTCTGCAACTTACTGAGGCCTGTTTCAAAATAAAGAATAAAAAATAGGTCTGGGGGTGTAGCCCGGAGGTAGAATGCCCCTGGGTTCAATCCCCAGTATTGCAAAAAAAAAAAAAAAAGGTTGAATGCCTCTGGGTTCAATTCCCAGTACCAAAAAAAAAAAAAGAAAGAAATTGTGATCTTATAGGCAAGGAGGAGCCATTAGAAGAATTCACCAGGGGCTGCCTTTCATTTGGAGTTGGTGTTCCTTTTTTGTGTTTTCTTCTCTTTCTCTCTCTTATCTTTAATTAATGACCTTTACTCTTTACTTTTTTTTTTTTGGTAATGGTACTAGGGATTGAACCCAGGGGGATTCTACTTCTAAGCTATGCTCCCAGCCCTTTTTATTTTTTGTTTTGAAACAGGGTCTCAGCCAGGCATGGTGGGGCACTCCTGTAATCCCAGTACTTGAGAGGCTGAGACTGGAGGATCGCAGGTTCAAGGACAGCCTCAGCAACTTAGTGAGGCTCTCATCAACTTAGTGAGACCCTGTTTCCAAATAAAAAATAAAATAAACAGAGCTGGAGGTGTAGCCCGGAGGTAGAATGTCCCTGGGTTCAATCCCCAGTATCACAAAATAAAAAAATTTTTTTTTTGGTACTGGGGATTGAACTCAGGGACATTCTACCTCTGAGCTATACCCCCCAGCCCTATTTCATTTTTATTTTTTTAAACAGGTTCTCGCTAGGTTGATGACAGTCTCACTACTTGCTGAGGCTGTCCTCCAACCTGCGATCCTCCTGTCTAAGCCTCTCAGCCTCCCAAATACTGGGATTACAAGTGTGTGCTAGCTACCACGCCCAGCTAGACCTTTTTTGTTGTTGTTTTTCTTTTGTGTGTGTAGTAATGGGGATTGAATCCAGGGACCTTCTACCTCAGAGCTACACCCCTAGCCCTATTTATTTTATTTTATTTTATTTTATTTTTGGTGCTGGGGATTGAACCCAGGGATGTTCTACCTATGAGCTACACCCCCAGCCCTATTTTATTTTTTATTTTGGAACAGGGTCTCACTAAGTTGTGGAGATCCTCACTAAATTGCTGAGGCTGGCTGTGAACCTGTGATCCTCCTGTTTCAGCCTCCCAAGTACTGGCATTACAAGTGTGCACCATCACACCTGGCTTTATTTTATTTTTTTAAGCAATCTTGGTAGGTTGATGAGAGTCTCACTACTTGCTGAGGCTGTCCTTGAACCTGTGATCCCCCTGTCTCAGTCTCCCAAGTACTGGGATTACAAGCATGTACCACCACACCTAGCTTAGACCTTTATTCTTTTGGGTGTGTGTGTGGTACTGGGGCATTTTACCTCTGAGCTACACCTGCAGCCCTTTTTAACAATTATTGTTTTGAAACGGTCTAAGTTACCATGCACTGGTGTCAAACCTGTGATCCTCCTGTCTCCGCCTCCCAAGTAGTGGGATTACAGTTGTGTGCCACTGCATCGGCATGGCCTTCACTTTTTCTTGTGTGTGTGTATGGCACTGGGGATTGAAACCAGGGGCATTCTACCTCCAAGCTACACTCTCAACCCGACTTTATTTTTTGTTTTAAAACAGGGTCGCTGCCAGGAGTGGTGGTACACACTTGTAATCCTAGTACTTGGGAGGCTGAGGCGGGAGGATCGTTGCAGGTTCGAAGCCAGCCTCAGCAACTTAGTGAGGCTCTCAGCAACTTAGTGAGACCCTGTTTCCAAATAAAAAATAAAATAGGTCTGGGGGTGTAGCCTAGAGGTAGAAGGCCCCTGGGCTCCATCCCCAGTACCACAAAAAATAAAAATAAAAAATAAAACAGGGTCCCACTAGGTAATTGAGAGTCTCACTACATTGCTGAGGCTGTCCTCAAGCCTGTGATCCTCCTGTTTCAGACTCCCAAATAACTGGGAGTACAGGCATGGGCCACCACACCCTGCTTGGCCTTTACTTTTTTAGAACAGTTTTAAGCTTACAGAAAATCAAGCAGATAATACAGCTGAGTTTCGTATACCCTTCTCTCCCTGGCTCAGTTTTCCCTATTAACATCTTGCATTAGTTTGATTTAGTGATTAGTGTACATTTGTTACAATTAATGAATGTACAGTTATATGAGGTTTTTTTTCTTTTTTTTTTTTTTTTT
>PVJS01025828.1:0-27526 GCA_004027185.1 Glis glis
ATGACCAATAAATGTATGAAAAAATGTTCAACATCATTAGCAATCAGAGACATGCAAACAAAACTACCCTGAGATTTCACCTAACCCCAACTAGAATGACAATCATTAAAAACACAAACAACAACAAGTGCTGGTGAGGATGTGGAGAAGTAGGAACTCTAATACACTGTTGGTGGGATTGCAAATCCGTGCAACCACTTTGGAAAACAGTGTGGAGGATCCTCAGAAGAATGGGAATTAACCTACCATATGACCCAGCAATACCACTTCTAGGCATCTACCCAAAAGAACTGAAACCAAACTATCAGACTAATACATGTGTATCTATGTTTAGAGCTGCATAATTCACAATTGCCAAACTTTGGAACCAGTCAAGGTGTCCATCAACAGATGAATGGATTACAAAACTATGGGATATGTACACAATGGAATTTTAGGCAGCCATAAAGAAGAACAAAATTACATCATTTGCAGGAAACTGGGGGAATTGAAGAACATTATGCTAAGTGAGATTAGTCAGTCACAAAGAGTGAAAAGTTGGATGTTCTCCCTAATATGTGAAAGCTAGGGAGAATGGGACTTAGAAAGGACCCCAGACAAAGAAGGAGAAAACTTAAGTTGAGCAAAGAATGCGACCTGAGGGTGATGGGAGGGGGGGGGAAGAGGGAAATACACTAATGCACACGATGTATATACACAAACTTATCAGAGTCAATCACTCTGCTGAGCACGGGAAGGAGAAAAGTGTGAGAGAATAGGGTGGGATTTGAGGGAGGGCTAAATGAGCAATATGTGCATGCATGCTTCTGCTACAGTGACATTTATCAAAATGTATAACTACAATGCACCAATAAATGAAATAAATAAAATTTAAAAATTACAAAAAAAGAAAGTGCTTACATATATTCAATAGTCAATATCCTACTGAGAGTTAATCTGCATATCAACTGGTTATATAAAAACTCCTACAAATCAAGGAATTTTTATTTGCTATGGAGAGTCTTTTTGGCATGAAGGCCCTCAGTTCAATTTTAATTCTTCACATAGTTGTGCATATACTTACATTCTGAACTCCTTTCAAAATCTTGGTAAGGACTCTATAGAATGAAGAAGAGCAACAAAATATAAGTTTTTCCATGAATTTTGAAAATTTTATTTGTATTTCCAATAGCCAATAAAGTTCCTGATTTGATTTGCCAGAAATGTCCCTGCAAACATTGAGGTTTTTCTTTTTCTTCTTTTTGGACAAGTTATACTGCTCTAAATAACTAGAAAAAAAGAACATCCTAGATAACACATAAAAACAGCTCGTCAAAGCAGGTAATTTTTTTTTTATAATCCAGAGTTAGTTTTGAATTTTCTGGCAATTTGAAGAGAGAATGACACCTAGGGTTGAGAATTCAATCTCACACTCCTCTGTGTTCATGTTTTCTTTGCTGATTTATGCAAGAATTAAAAACATAGCCTTTGTAAACTTACCTTAACATCACAAAGGTAAACCCAAAGCTTCATGTTGAATGGGGAAAAACTGAAAGTATTTCCTCTAAAATCAGGAACTAGACAAGGATGTCCAGTATCACTCCTCCTATTCAATATAGTTTTTGAAATCTTAGCCAGAGAAATTAGATAAGAGAAGGAAATTAAAGGGATGCAAACAGGGAAAGTTAACTGTGTTTGTAGATGACATGATTTTATACTTGGAAGGTTGAAAAAACTCATTTAGAAGACTTCTAGAGCTGATACACAAATTCAGGAAAGTAGCTGGGTACAAAATCAACTTATAAAAATCAATAGCTTTTCAATATACTAAAAAAGAAATCCAGAAAACAATTCCATTCACAATAGCCTAAAAATAAATAAAATACTTAAGAATAAATTTAACCAAGGAAGTAAAAGACATCTACAATGAAAATTATAGAACACTGAAGAAGAAATTGAAAAAAAGAAAACCTTAGAAGATGGAAAGACCTCCTGTGTTCTTAGACAGGCAGAATAAATATTGTCAAAATGGCCATACTACCAAAAGTAATCTGCAAATTCAATGAAATTTCTATTAAAATACCAATGAAATTCTTCACAGAGGTAGAAAAAAATGGTCCTAAAATTCATGTGTAAGAACAGAAGACTCAGAATAGCCAAAGCAATTCTGAGTAATAAGAACCATGCTGAAATCACAATACATGATTTCTTTTTCTTTTTTAATGGATCATCTTATGCCATTTATTTTGTAACTGGCTTTATCACTTAACATTTTATATAGAATTTTAAATACCTTTATTTTTATTTATTTTATTTATTTATTTTTATTTGGTGCATTATAAATTTTACATCATATTGGGATATAAACTGTCAGACAAATGCATGTATACAGTTCTTGGTACCCTCCCCACTGGGTCCCTCTCTCCTCCCTCCCCCTCCCCATGCATGTCCTTGCTATTGGACTTGGTAGTTCTGTATACATCCATAGCATTGTTTCTACTATTACACTCTTTATGGTTTCATCCCATCCCTGATCCCCCTCAGTCACTTCCCTGGAGTCTCTGCTCATCTATCTAATGTTGCCATTATTTCCAAATATCTCTCTAGCTTCCACAGATAAGAGAAATAATACATCAACTAAAAAGCTTCTGCACAGCAAAGGAGACCACCAAGAATCTATAGAGAAAGCCTACAGAATGGGAGAAGATCTTCACCTTAAACCATCAGATAAAGGTCTAATATCTAAAATATACAAAGAGCTTAAAAAGTTTAACACTAAAAAACAAATAATCCAATCAAAAAGTGGGCAACAGAACTGAACAGAGTCTTTTCAAAAGAAGTACAAATGGCTAATAAATATATGAAAAATGCTCAACATCTTTAGCAATCAGGGAAATGCACATTAAAACTGCACTCAGATTCTACCTAACTCCAATGAGAATGACAATCATCAAAAACACAAATAATAATAAATTCTGGCTAGGATGTACAAAAATAGGAACCCTATTCCACTGCTGGTGGGACTGTAAACTAGTACAGACACTCTGGAGATCAGTGTGGAGGTTTCTCAGAAGACTGGGAATGGAACTACCACACGACCCAGCAATAGCACTCCTGGGCATCTTCCCAAAGGAAATGAAATCAGAATATTATAACACTTGCATATCCATGTTCATAGCAGCACAATTTATAATAGCCAAATTATGGAACCAGCCTAGGTACCCACCAACAGATAAATGGATCACAGTACCTGATTTCAAATTATTCTACAGAGCTATAGTAACAAAAAGAGCATGGTATTGGCATAAAAACAGACACATCAACCAATGGAATAGAAGATACAGAGACAAATCCTCACACTTATAGCCAGTTGATTTTTGACAACCCCAAAAATCATACACTGGAGAGAAAACAGCGTTTTTAACAAATGATGCTGGGAAAACTGGATACCCATATGTAGAAGAATGAAATTAGACCCGTCTCTCACCTTGCACAAAAGTCAACTCAAGATGGATCAAAGACCTAGAAATCAAACCAGAAACTTTGTAATCACTAAAAGAAAACATAGGACCAACTCTCCAATATGTAGGCACTCGTGGAGACTTCCTCAATAAGATCCCTATAGCTCAGGAGATAAAACTGAGAATCAATAAACGGGATGCCATCAAATTTTAAAAAAGCTTTGTGTAGCAAAGGAAACAATGAAGAGTCTGAAGAGAGAGCCTACAGAATGGAAGAAACATCTAGAATATATACAGAATACAAAACACTTAATACAAAACAAACTTACCCAATTAAAAAATGGGCCATTGAACTGAATAGGTACTTCTCAAAAGAAGAAATACAAATGGTTAACAAATATATAACAAAATGTTCAACATAATTTAGCAATCACGGAAATGAAAATCAAAACTACACTGAGACTCTAACTCTCATTAGAAAGATAATCATCAAGAATATAAACAATAATATATGCTGGAGAGGATGTGGGTGATAGGAACTCTTAAACACTGTTGGTGGGATTGGAAATTAGTGCAACCACTATGGAGATTAGTGTGGAGGTTTCTCAAAAGACTAGGAATGGAACCACCATATGACCCAGCTATATCACTCTTTGATATCTTTCTAAAAGAAGTAAAGTCAGAATACTATAGTGATAAATGAATACCCATGTTTATAGCAGCACAATTCACAATAGCCAAATTATAGAACCACTTAGGTGTCTGCCAACAGATGAATGGGTAAAGAAAATATGGTACATACATGTAATGGAATATTACTCAGCCATAAAGAAATACAAAATTATGTCATTCGCAGGAAAATGGATGGAACTAGAGAATATTATGCCAAGTGAGATCAACCACTCTCAGAAAGAAGGTCATATGTTTTCTCTCATATGTGGGAGCTAGAGTGAAAATAGGGAAAAAAAGGGACTTTAGTTAAATGAGGATAGAGACCAGTAGAATAGAGAAAGAGAATTGAGGGAGGGAGAGGGGGAGGGGGGAAAATGAGTTTTGAGGAAGGGAATGGTTTAAAAAATGTTATGCCTATATATGAAGGTATCACTACCAATCTCACTAACATGTATGGGGAGGGAGGAAAGGGGAGAGGGATGGATATGGAGGAAAATACAACCAAGTAATATGAGCATGTATTAATGTCTCATCTTGATGTATAATTACAATGCACAATAAATGTGTGTGTGTGCATAAACATGGCCTTTTGTGGGTTTTATCTCATTCCAGTTTTACTGTCCTGATATTGTGCTGAAGAATTAGCAGCTTGAATGAATCTCTCTTACCTTCAATCTCCCACTACAGGGCATGGCAAGAATCATATTTGAATTTGGTAAGAGACACAGGTAACAAACCGTTAATCTGAGCTGAGAATTAATTACATTTCTTTTTTTTTTTTTTTTTGCGGTACCGGGGATTGAACCCAGGGGCGTTCTACCTCTGAGCTACACCCCCGGCCCTATTTTTTATACTTTATTTTGAAACCGGGTCTTACGAAGTTGCGGAGGGCCTCACTAAGTAGCTGAGGCTGGCCCCAAACCTGGATCCTCCGGTCTCAGCCTCCCAAGTACTGAGATTACAAGTGTGCGCCACCACACCCAGCAATTAATTACATTTCAAAAGCACTGAATTATTTTTGTCCCCACCACCAGATGATTTTTTGTTTGTTGTCATTTGTAGAATGAGGCTTAGGCAACAGACATCATTAAGAAAATCCTGTGTCAGACTTGCAGAAAAGATCCCAGTTCCTTCCAATAACTCTAATAGTCCTTCCTTCCTTCCTTCCTTCCTTCCTTCCTTCCTTCCTTCCTTCCTTCCTTCCTCCCTCCCTCCCTACCTCCCTTCCTTCCGGACTGAAGTTTTTTTTTTTTCCTACTGTCTTTTCAACAAGAGGGCAGAGACCAAAATTCACATTAATCTTCATCCAGATTTCTGCTCTTAATTCATCAAGGAGTTCTCTTTCACTTTTAGGACATTACACATTGTTTCAACTTCCTTTCACTAGAAGAAGAACAGATTATTTAGTTCCTTGGATCTATCTAGTGGAAAAGACAATCCTCTCTAGTCAATAGAATCTTTTCTGGCTGTAAATTACTAATCATTCTCTTTTTGTGGTATTATTGTGCAAATGTACATGCCATTATGCATTCATCAAATGATAATTTTAAAAGATTTATGTCTATAAACAGCATATTTATCTTGGAAACATTTCTAGCAATTTCACCTTTAAAACTTGCAATATGTTTCATTTGCCTGGAAAAGGGGTGAAGCACAATGTTCAATGCATCATATGAAATTCTTTTAAGGGAGGCTTTCGGCTTTTTATCACCATGCCAGAGCAGGTGCAAGGTGATAAGAGAAAGCTGATCGGATTAGTGCATAGGGCAGTACTTAGTGAACTGCACATGGGTAAACAATATTGTAAGGAGGCTATTAATAAACTCCATAATGGTATCAGGAAATTGCAATAGAACATAAAAAATGGTAGTGCAAGAATGCATCCTTGAAAAGGTACGCAAAGCCTATGAGATTACCCAAATGTAAATGAAGCCCCTTCCCTGCTTTAGTAGTACTTAAAGTTAACAAATCCTGGCTTTTGCTCCCCCCTTTTTATAACAGGCTGATTTTTAAAATACAGAAAATGAAAACAAATAGTATTGAAAAGAAAGATAATCAACAAGACATGGGAGCATCCATGAGGTCCATATAACAGCACGACATGGTAAGTTAAATGAATAAAAGGCCAAATTTTGTTCCTTTATCATCCAATATCTGTTATCTCCATTTTATAAGTATAAATTCAAGGAATTATCATTATATATTGATGACATATGTATTTCAATGGTAGAGCTCTTGCCTACCATATTCCAGACCCTGTGTACCTTCATACCAAAAAAAATTCCATGCACTGTATATGCAACATTACTGATGATTAAATGAGTATACTAACATTTATTCAACACAGTAATAACCAGGAGAAATTACACATTTATTCCACTGATAAATAAACTATTTATTTTTAATTTTTAAAGCAAATTTCTCTCTCTTTTGTTTTTTGCGGTACTGGGGATTGAACCCAGGGGCGTTCTACCTCTGCGCTACACCCCCGGCCCTATTTTTTATACTTTATTTTGAAACCGGGTCTCACAAAGTTGCAGAGGGCCTTCACTAAGTAGAGAGAAAGAGAGAGAGAGAGAGAACTGGCGCTGGCCGAAAACCTGGATCCTCCAGTCTCTGCCTCCCAAAGTACTGGGACTACAAGCGTGCGCCACCATGCCCGGCTTAGCAAATTTCTCTTTTAAAAATTATTTTAAGCCGGGCGTAGTGGCGCACGCTTGTAATCCCAGTACTTGGGAGGCAGAGACAGGAGGATCCGGGTTCACAGCCAGCCTCAGCTACTTAGTGAAGCCTCCGCAACTTCTTGAGACCCAGTTTCAAAATAAAGGATAAAAAATAGGGCCGGGGGTGTAGCTCGGAGGTAGAACGCCCCTGGGTTCAATCCCTGGTACCGCAAAAAAAATTATTTTATCAGTGCATTGCGATTATATAGCATAGCAAGTTTCAATGTGATACAAACATATGTTCACATAGCTTTTTATGTATATTCCTGCACATTCCAACCGGCTCCCCCCTCCTCTCTTCCCACATGAACTAGTGAAATTGCTCTTCTAATGGAGTTCATCCCTTTTCTGGGTCTGAGAATTTTTTTAATTTTTTCTTTGTGTATTATTTCTTTAAGTGATTTCTACAGTGCCGGTTTAGTCATGATTTTTTTTTTTTTTTAGTTTCGCTGATCTTGGATGGTTCTTACTTCTCCATCCAATTTGAAGGATAGCTTTGCTGGATATAACATTCTTGGTTGAGGTTGTTTTGTTTCAGGACTTGGAAAACATCATTCCAAATCCTCCTGGCTTTTAGAATTTGGTTTGAGAAATCAGGAGTAATCTGTATTGTATTTCCTTTAAGTGTCACCTGAACTTTAGCTCTTGCTGAATTTAAGATTCACTCCTTGGCCTCTATGTTGGTCATCTTCTAACTATTAGAACATTGTATTTTGTACTATATTAATGTTTATGTACATTCCTAAACTCTTGTAAGAGTGGAGGAATTTCTTATATTTCACTCTCTCCTTTCTTACTAACACAAGGTAGACTGGAAATTGCTATAACTGAAAAATAAATGAACTACTAATGGGTGAAATCAAGATATTAACAAATATATAATGCAGATACTCAATAAGTGTTAATTGACATGAAAATGTAAGTATATTCGGAAGAATGTACCATGGGCTTTATAGACAATTCCAGAACCATTTTGGACAGTATATATGGCATTCCAAAAGAATCACTTTGAAAATGACAACAGATTAACTGCTATTTACTGAGTACTACATGCTAAGCATAACATAGATGAAAATGCAATAGAGTATTTCAATTAAATAGAGTATTTAATTGAAAATATCATCTATCCCCCTCATATTTTTAAGGGAAGAAGTCTAAATGGGAAAGCATAATTGGGAATTTTTTATTGTATAAAAGTCTCTAAAAACATACTAACTGGGCATAGGTCTCCCTTCAGTGGGAATAATCAGGAAGAATCCAAAGAAAAAGTACTAAAAGTTATGAGATATAAAGCAGATACCTCCAGGGATTTGCAGGAATAAAAGTCTCATATTTCACATATTTAACATGTAATAACTACTAATGTATGGAGTTTGTGGGAATTTGAGAGTCCTGGGTGGAAGATGCTATACTAGTTCAAAGATGAACAGAGATGATAGCTTTGCCTGCCATAAAAAATGCAGCTTTAATGTATCTATTAAGGGATATATTTGAAGCTGTGCTATTTCCTAGATCTCTACATGATAATATCCTTAAAAGGGAGTCTAGGTTCTTCAGAATTGCAGATTTTTCTTCTTTATTTCCACAGATGTCTGCTTGTATTTTGAGCCACTCTCCCTCTTCTTCTTATGGGATAAACCTGAAATCAAAATGTGCCTTTTCCTTCAGTTTTTGTTTATTAAAATATTTTTACATCATTGATTATAAAGGCAATGAGCATATTATCAAATTCCTGCCAAAGTAACAAATTAATGTGATATAGCACTTAGCAGAGCTTTAATCTAAAACAGCATAAAAAACCCTGTGTGTATGCATTAAAGTGAGTTTATCCAGGCTATTTATTTCCTCTGGAGTGGCAAAAAAATCGGGGCTATACTTATTATTTACTGTGCTATACTATTGTAAAAAGAAATGGTTGATAAATCTTTATAAATAGTAGATTGCTGTGCCAAACCAAGATCTTTTCCTGATGAGGTTATAAAGGGCACCAGCTGTTCTAAAACCAGGAAAGATTATATGACAACAGAAGAACGTGGCACAAGCAAGGTATGCACCAGCAGGTGATATTTATAGTTAAATATTTGGGGATAACAGAACCAGAGAATCATGGGGCTACAAGGGCCTTCATTAGCATTTTCTTTTCCCTTTCTCTTGAAACACATGTACACACCCACTCCAAATAAGAATACTCTTTGTTTTGCCCCTCAGAGTTAGTCTGTCACTCTCTTTTGTCATCCATGCTGTGTTTATGCTCCATTTAAGGCCATTTCTCTTCTGTCCTGAAGAACAAAAACTGGCAACTACTCTTTCTGTAGCAAGAGCCTTTCTGTACTTGAAGATAATGTTTAATCACTCATCATCCTTGTTTATCTCCAGAATAAAAGAAACAAAGTAGGGGTATTTTTAAGGATGTTAGAGGATGTGGCTTAATGGTGACTCACATATAACAATCAAAATCTTTACAAGCAAGTGAGGGAAGAAGAAGGAAATACAAGAATAAATGTGCAAAAAGCTGGATGAAATGGTGAATTGAGGCTAAAAAGAAAAAAATAAAGACAACAGATATGTAATGGGCTCCAAAAATAAGATGATATGCAAGACACAATGCAGAGTACTTATTACAGTCATCATCATCATCATCTTCATCATCATCCTAACATTCGCTGAATGTATATTTTGTGTCAGGAACCATTCTAAGTGCATTTCATATATATATATATATATTTTTTTTATGGTGCTGGGGATTGAACCCAGAGGCATTCTACCTCCAAGCTACACCCTCAGCCCGATTTTATATCTTATTTGGAGACAGGGTCTCACTAGGTTGCTGAGAGCCTCGCTAAGTTGCTGAGGCTGGCTTTGAACCTGTGACCCTCCTGTCTCAGCCTCCCAAATACTGGGATTACAAGCATGAGCCACCACTCCCTGCTGTGCATTTCATTTTTGAACTCTTGATCTTCAGAATATCCCAAGGACTAGATTATTCCTATGTTTTAGAAAAAAACATTGGTTCATGATACCTTTATATTTTGTGCTTCCTATAAAGCAGACATTATTATTTCTATTTGGAATATGAGAACATTGAGATTAAATAGCATGCCCCTGGTCACAATAGCTGATCAGTGACAGAGCTGGAATTTAAATAACCCAAAACTACCTGTTTCCCAAGTACTTTTTGACTACATATTTGAGAGAAAAAAAGAAAAGAATAACAATGAGCCCCAGCATTTGCAACGTGCTTATTCCATGCCAAGCACTGCTCAAAGTGTAAGTATTAACATATCCAGTCCTCGTAATAACCCTATGAGAATGGATACTATTAGTATTTCCATTTTACAGATGAGGAAACAAAGCGGAGAGAGACTAATGTACCTGGAGGCATTGAGCAGCTATTTGGGGAATCAAGACTCAAATCCAGGAAGCCCATTTCTAGAGCCATGCTCTTAACCACAACACAGCCTCTCATAATTAAATAATGAAAGTGATTGTTTGGGATATTGAAGACTAAGAGTGGTCCCACAGGTAATATACATTGGCACTGTCATGGAGCTAGTATTTACTGAGCACTTACTAAACACTTCTAGTAAACACGTGATGTGCCACGCAGATTTCAGTAATAGGACTTATTTCCCTAGCTAATGAGAGTGCTAAAAGGAGACTGCCCTCGGTTGTCAGCTCTCAGTTGAAAAACAAAAACAAAAAACCTTCCTGTGGAGTTGGCTGAGGTCTTTGCTAGGAATGTACTGCAGGTCATCTTCCATGAGTCCGGATTCCAAAAACATCCTTTACTAAGCACTAATGCTAATCCCTTCCTCAGAGTTTGCTTCTCTAGGAAAAACCAATCTATGATAACACACTACATAATCTCATTTAACTCACATGGTGCTATGAATCAGGTGCTATTGTCCTCATATGCTCCTTTTGCAAATAAAATCACTAAAGCTAACTGGGCATGGTGGCACATGCCTGTAATCCCAGTACTTAGGAGGCTGAGACAGGAAGATGGAGGTTTGAGGCCAGGCTCAGCAATTTAGCGAGACCTTGTTTCAAATTTTTTAAAAAACGGCTGGAGGTGTAGCTTGAAGGTAGAATTCCTTGGGTTCAGTTCTCAGTGCCAAAAGAACACAAAAACAATGACGACAAAAATACTAAGGCTTAACTTACCCAAGGTCATAGAGTTAGTCAAGGACGGAGGCAGAATTTGAACCCTGATTGTCTAATTCTGGAGGCTGCGTTCTTAACATCTCTGTGATTGTGTGCAGAGGAAATGACCTTAGTAATTGAGACATTGTTAGTTCAGCGTGTATTCAATCCCAAGAAACAAAAAGGCATTCTGAAGGACACTGCTCCTGAGGGAAAAGAAAATCTAACATGGATGTTTAAAGAATAGGCGAGAATAATAGCAGTCATTGGAACGACCTGACATGTAAACAAGGTAGCCTGAAATAATTTTTCCTCTAGGCCTTCTACAGCTTATTTCTTGGGAAGATAGAACTGAAATGACAGGGCAGAGGAAAATGTTCAATTAAATATATCCCCTTATATGTTATATTATCTTAAATTCAAAGAGAAGAGGTTTCATTCTCCAATATGAGATGTTTATCATTTAATACATCTGTCTAACATCTTGCCTCATATGAGAAAAGATGAAAAAATAAAATGCCAGCATATGGCCCTGACTTTAATGAGAAGTTACAGGGTATAATATCTGTGCACAATATCCTAAGAGATATGGAGCTGTGTTAAAAGATGGGTTGGGGAGAGAGGGCTGAAGTGGTTCAGAGATGTAGTTTTTGCCTGAGTTATGGTATACAATCACAGATTTTATCTAATGCTGTAAATTCCCAGGTGCTTTTATCCATCTTAATTTTATCACTTTTTCCAGGATAGATAGATTCAAGGCATAAACAAATCTCTTGACTGGTATGTAGACTTAAATTGCATGGAATCCATTTTTTTAAAAATTACACTTCTTTTTTGTAGGCATGGATAATTTCCAGTGGAGGAAAGGGAAAAAATGGCAACCCCCCGCAAAAAAAAATCCCAAATCTTAAAATTTACCCTCTCAGTACTCGTATGTCCTGGGTACATCTTGGATTTCACTTAAAATCTAAAGTAAATCTAAAATGTATCCAGACCATAAGAGGGCCTGAAAAAAAAAAACAAATTCAGAGAAAATGGGATGCAGTTAGCAAAGATTACATGCATCAGTGAACTGTACTAAATTGAACACTTTTAAATGCCAGAGATTTTCTCTGTGAAACTGGGGAGTTTGAAAGAAAAATCAATATTGTTGGGGAAGGGAAACCCTCTTTACACATCTCTAATTAGTCAAGCAGAATCTAGTGGATTTCCATATTATAACTGGATCAAACTTATGAAATTGGTTTTGATCCCAGACTCATTGGTATAGCTTCCAACAGAAGCTCCACTTCAGACAATCAAAGGTTTTTCAACCTTGAATGATCCTAAGGACCCTTCTTTTGGTTTGCACCCTTCCCACACCATGTTCAGTGTGTGTCGAATGTTGACTTCAGCAAATCTCCCTGGAACTACCCTTGTAAGAGCTCCATTTATAAGAACAGGCACCAGATCTTTAAACTGGTTGGTTTCAAGTTTAGCTCAAGCCTTCACAATCTATATTATTAAGTGAAACCAGGCATAAAGAGGCACGGTTCTTTAGATCTTTTATTTTTTAATAAATAAAATAAATATTGGCCATATTGTTTATATTAAGGCACAAACCCTTCTGTAAAGTCACTGTTCATGTCTAATAATGGAGTAGGTAAAGGGTTTCTGTATTTTTTCTGAATAATCAATACCAAAGCTGCTGATGCAAATTTATTTGAACTCCAGGGAACACATCCTTTGAAGTTCTGGGAAAATTTTAAATATAGTGTGCAAATCAATAAGTGGACAAAAACATCTTTGTCAATGTGTTTATTTTTATTTGGAGAGAAAATGTGCCCTTAAATGTAATCTCTCACTCCCTCTATGAACCTTTTCTTCGGATCACTCCTTTCACAAAAGAAACTCATAACAATCGCTGAATATAAAATAGTATTTTTAGCTGTAATTATAAGTGGTGTAGAGATGCCTCTCTGAACGTGATGACTCTTCAAGCTCTAAAGAGTCTTCCCCTTCCCACCCTTTGTAATACTCCCATATTTTTTCTTTACTCGTCAATTCATATCCAAGTTTTGGAGCCTGAGCTGAACCAGTTTGAGAGTATTTTCAGAAGGCCTAGATTGGTGGTATATCTTATTTTGAATGGAATTCATCCATGAAATTTTTTAAAAATATATTGTTTCATTACTGCCTATTTTTCACAGTACACTAAGGAAAAATACCAAGCAATTTTTTTCTTACCCCCATTTTGCCTTTCTCCCTTCCTTCTCTTTCTTCCCCCGTGGAGTTCAAATTAAAGAAAGGTGAAAATTGAAGCCATTGTACACAAGGCCATCGCAACATGCATATTTGATTTTTATGATGGATCTAAATTGCTGAATAAGGCCATGGAACAAAGGGAGACTGCGGCTTCCTGCCCATCACAGGCAGTCACTGAATGCAGAACAAAAGCTGCAGCCATTAGGAGCCCAGCAGGGAGACACATTATATAAATGACTTTGTCTTCTCGGGCTCCCTCCCCCCCACTGGGTGCACTGGACAGCGGGTGTGTGTGTGTGTGTGTGTGTGTGTGTGTGTGTGTATTATGATATGCTTGGGTGAGAGATAAGAAACCCTGGGAGAGGCACTGGGAATAGAAATGAACAGCATGTCAGGATTCAAAGGGTCATGTCTGACTCGCTGGATTGTCAGAGTGCCATCCAAGACGACTCCCCTGAGAAATTTCATGTTTTCTGTGTCACCTGTAGCTTTTCTTTATACCATTTGGTTTCTTCATCAAGAATGATGAAGCAGAAGGAAAAATACCTGTAAAAATATGACACCCTAGAAAGGTAACTGCCGGACCCACTTAAAGAAGGAATCAACATGGGGTTTACTGTGGCACTAGTTTCCTAGAAAAACACACTCTAGTTCCTTCTTCCGGGCCCAAGGCTTTTCTTTTTGCAAGAAAAGAGAAGATATGTCAATAACAATCCAAGTTATCACTTAATGGAGCCAATCTACTTTTAGGAGGCCCCTGTGGCAGTGGTGACTTGAATAGGTACTACTGTTTTACCTGTCTCTCTCTCTCTCTCTCTCTCTCTCTCTCTCTCTCTTTCTCTTTTTACAATACTGAGAATTGAACTGCTCACTAGATTGATGAGAGTCTCACTACTTGCTGAGGCTGTCCTCAAACCTGCAATCCTCCCGTCTCAGCCTCCCAAGTACTGGGATTACAGGCGTGCACCACCACGCCTGGCTTTTACCAGTTTTCAAACACCAGCAATTCTGCACAGAGGGCCAACAGTCTTTGCACAGAATTCATTTTGTGGAAGGATCTCAGTGAGCTTTACAAAGGTGGATCATGTTACTGATTCCACAGTTATGGAAAGGGGGAGGGAATGGGAGAGAATATCTGCAGATTTAGGATGAAACACAGAATCTGTAAGTACATTGTTGAAGGTGACACGGTGAGTTAGGGGCAGGTTAAGATTGAAACCCAGGAAACTGGACACCCGCATCCATCTCGACTGTCTCACATGTTTCGTGTGAGGAAATGTTGCAATGGTAGGTTTCTATTTCAGAAATCGTAATGAGTTGTTTGGACAGTCCTCTGAGTCTCTAACAGTGAAGGAAACAGCCCCATTATAAACCACAGTCACAGCCTTTCTGTCATTTGCTAGGGAACCAGATTCAGGTTACTCAGAATAAATCCCAAAGACAAACCCAAAGCAAAGGTATATACATCCTGAAATCACCTGACCATGACTGAATGCATGGAGCTAGCTAAGGGACATGCCTTGAGAAACTGCCACTTGTCACATGCCATCATTACTCCATCGCGAAATGGGCAACTCGTTTAAAATAAAGTAGAATCTAATGACTTATATGAAAGCCTAGAGGTCATAAGGAGCTAGAGGCCACCAAGCTACCTTTGTACCAGTTCTTTTGATTCTCACTTTAAGATGCTTAAATATCTTTTTTTAATTGAGTGCAAAAAGGTCTCTCAATAAAGATTCTTTAATGGATCAAGGTTAGTAGAGAGATATACGTTTATCAATAGTTTTTATATATTTTTTTGTTGTTTTTGGTACTGGGGATTGAACCCAGGGGCATTCTACCTACAAGCTACACCCTCAGCCCTTGTTAGTTTTTATTTTGATACAGAGTATTGCTAAATTGCTGAGGATCTCACTAAGTTTCTGAGGCTGGCTTTGAACCTGCAATCCTCCTGTCTCCGCCTCCCAAGTACTGGGATTACAGGCGTGTACCACCTCGCTGGGTTTACTAATAGTTGTAACTGAATAAGTAAATGATTAAAGGGAGTCCCTAAGCCTACATGGTGACAGTCGATACAGAGAAGTAAGCAGGTTGGTGAGTACAACAGACACTACTGCACAGTCATTCATGTCCTAACAGGGAGATAGAGGCTTCACTTTCTCCTACAAATCTCCAATCCTGTCCTGAAAGTGGAATTAAAAACGTAGCATCTCTGCCTCCATTTTCATCTGTCTCCTTTGTTCTAGGTCACCTTGAATTCCAGGAACAACAGGTCTGATCTGTAAAAATCTCTGGTAAGTCAAATGTACCCCCGGGCACCAGTGCTGCCTGGCCAATCCTGAGATAATGATGGATCAAGATCACCTGCTTTGGCAGCTATGCAAACCCTCCTTCTACGCAAACCCCAATCCTTGCCCCCATTCCCTTTTCTACAGAACTTCAAAGCTATTGCCAGCCCCTTCAAGACAAGGCTAAGGATCTGGATCCCCTGGTCTGCCCAGTGTAGCTGCACTGATTAAAAGTTCCTTTCCTGCTTTTTACCATTACTTTTTCCATTTAATTTTTTGGGGCCAGACCTGAGTCAAGCCTCTAGCCTTGGACTCCGGTAATAATGTCACTATTCAATAATTTCACTATTTGTGAAATATTCATTAAGGACTTACTGTGATTCTGTGTGCTGTGAATTGTGTGTGAACAAAACAGATATAGTTCCAGTCCTAAATGATATAATAATCTATGTGTGGCTGGGCATTGCAGAGAAGATATTAACTACACTCCTTACCCCATGTGTCCAGTTAACACATGACAAGAGATATGAAGAGAAAGTGCAGTGTTCTGTGAGCATGATAACTCAGGGCACCTGACTCGTCCTCTAAGGAGGAAGAGACATTAAGGCTGAGACAGGAGAGAAAGACAGGCTCGAACCACCCACATGTGTTCACCTTTTGGCGTCCATTTCAAGATAGCAATTCAAAGTGAGAGTCAAGGAAATGATGGGTTTCCTTAGGTTCTTACACACCTTCACTTCTCTTTTATCCTATCAAAGAAGGAAATTTTGTTATTTTGCTTCAAAATAAAACATCAGTTTGAATATAGGCCTTATGTAATTCAAATTTACTTTGAAGTCAAGGCCAGCTAGGTTATAATTGTTCTGTCCAAATATAGCAGCCATTAGCCACATGTGGCTGTTAACAATTACATTTATTAAGCTGGGAGTGGTGGTGCATGCTTGTAATCCCAGTACTTGGGAAGCTGAGACAGGAGGATCGCAGGTTTGCAGCCAGCCTCAGCTACTTAGTGAGGCCCTCCACAACTTAGTGAGACCTTGTTTCAAAATAAAGAATAAGAAATAGGACTGGGGATGTAGCTCAAGGTAGAATGCCCCTGGGTTCAATCCCCAGTACCGCAAAAAGTTACATTTGTTAAGATTAAATACAATTTAAAATTCAGTTCCTCCACTACACTAGCCACACTTCAAGTGTTCACTAGCTACTATATTGAACATTGCAGCTATTAAAAGTAATGAAATTAAACTGAGTGAGGTGGCACAAACCTGCAATCCTGGTACTTGGGAAGCTGAGAGAGGAGGATCACAGGTTCAAGACCAGCCCCAGCAACTTAGTGAGACCCTCAGCAACTTAGCAAGACCCTGTTTCAAAATAAAAAGTTAAAATAGGGCTGGGTGTATATCTTGGAGGTAAAATGCCCCTGATTCAATCTCCAGTACCCCCCCAAAAAGTAATAAAATTAAATATGCAGTTCCTCAGTTGCACTAGCCATCTAAGGTACTATTTCAAGGGCGTAGTGGCTATCGCAGTGGACAGCGCAGACACTGAACATTTTCATCACTGCAGCCAGACTGTTTATCTAGCACACTGCTCCCTTTCTAACCTCATTTTCTACTCTTCTCTCCTTGCTGACGCCACTCTAGCCATGCCGGAGTCTTTGATGATCTTTTGATCTTTGAATATATAAGTTAAGCTCCTGCCACAGGGTCTTTGCATAGCTTGGCCTATACCTTCCTCTCTAGACCTATCTTTTACCATAGTCCCTAGTTACTTGTCTCTACCCTAGCCATGCTAGCCTTTTTTTCCCCTCCCCTCAGTACCCAAATCTTTTTTTTTTCTGGTGCTAGGGATTGACTCCAGGTCCTTACACATACTAAGCATGTACTCTACCACGAGCTACACCTCCAGCCCCCATGTCTTTCTTGTTGCTCCAGGGCTTTGCAAATATTGTTAACTCTCCCTGGAAGACTCCTCCCTTCCTATGTTAGCTATCTTTCAAATATCAGCACACTTATTGCTTCACTAGGAAAGCCTTTTCTAGGTAGATCAAATATTCTTATTACAAACTCACATTCCTTTCTCTCATAGCATTTATTAGACTGGAAGATATTTATTTATTTATGTCATTTTTAGTTCATGTTGGACTCTTCAAATCTACTGGGAGCTCCATGAGGGCAAGGACCAAATCTGATTTTATCACCATTATATTCCCAAAAGGGAGCAGAATGCATGGAATAAAGTAGGAGTTTCATTAACATTCATTACTGAATTATGAATAAACTCATGCTGTCTTGGTTAACATTCTTACTACTGTAATCCAAAACAACTGACCACACAACTTAAAGGAAAGAAGATTTATTTGCTCACAGTTTTTGGAGATTTTGGGTTCAGTCCATGTGAGGCGGTGGTCTGCAGATCTCAGAGCATGGAAGTGGGAAGCAGAGAGGGAGAGCAAGGCTCTGCTCTCACATCATGGAGGCCAGAAGCAGGAGAATGAACAAGCAAGGGGATTCAGAGACAAATCACAGTCCCTATGGCCACACCCCCAGGGACTCATCTTTTCCAGCCACACCCCACCTGCCTACTAAATCCATTGCAATAGATTTATCCACTGATGAGATTACAACCCTCACGACAACTGCATCAACTCTGAGCATTAATACATGAGCTCTTTAGAGGACATTCCATATCCACCATGACACATGCTATGGAAAAAATAGCCATTGGTAAGTTAAAAGTTACATATAGTGAAAGGAATTGTTTTCTGTATTTTTTTTTCAGTGGATTTATGATTGGTGTAAAGGAATGCTAATGATTTTCATTGGTTGATTTTGTATCCTGCTACTTTGCTGAAACTATTTATCACTTCTAGAAGTCTTCTGGTTGAGTTCTTTTTTGGATCTTCTAAGCAAAGGATCATGTCCTCAGCAAACAAAGATAGTTTCAGTTCTTCTTTCCCTGTGTGTATTCCTTTGATTCCTTTCTCCTGTCTTACTGCTGAGGCTAGTGTTTCAAGTACTCTGTTGAATAGGAGTGGTGACAAGGAGAATATCATACTAAGTGAGTAGAGCCAGTCTCATAAAATGAGTAGATGCATGTTTTCTCTTATATGTGGAAGTTAGAGATATTCAGAAATAAGGGCAACATCAGATAGATGAGCAGAGACTCCAGGGGAGTGACTGAGGGGGATTAGGGAAGAGAGACAAAGTCATAAAGAATGTAACAGTTGAAATAATGCTATTATTTTATACAAAACTACCAATTCCAATATCAATGACATGTGTGGGGAGGTTGAAGGAGGGGGGAGGGATGCGGTGGGGAGGGCACCAAGAGCTCTGTGCATGTATTTGTCTGACACTCTGTACCTCAATACGATGTAAAATTACAATGCACCAACAACAACAAAAAGATTGTGTGTGTGTGTGTGTGTGTGTGTGTGTGTGTGTGTGTTGTGTTGCTTCTTCCATGCAGATCAAGTACCCAAACTTCAAAGTAACATTATACACAGTGAGTGAAAATGAGTTATGGGGACTATAATAATTTGGGAGGTATGAAATACTTTCATCAGGTTGATAAAAGAGTACTGCTCCACCAAACAAAAATAGTTATTTGAGTAGTATGATAGAATTCTAGGTATTATTTGTGTTTTTGTACCTATCTAAATTTTCTCATATTTCCCTGTAATCATGTATTAATGTAATTTTTTTTTTTTTTTGGTATTGCGGATTGAACCCAGGGGCATTCTACCTCTGAGCTACACCCCCAGCCCTTTTAATTTTATTTTTTAAATTTTGAAACAGGGTCTCCCTACATTGCTAAGGGCCTCACTAATTTGCTGAGGCTTGCCTCAAACCTGCAATCCTTCTGTCTTAGCCTCCCAAGTACTGGGATTACAGGTGTGCGCCACCATGTCCAGTCCGGAGCATCATATTTAAATAAAGCATCACAGGTAATTCCAATGTACACAGCACTCTTCCTTAATGCCTGAACATGGTTATGCCTTCCTCTTACTCCTCCTCTTCATCATGAATTTTCTCCAGAAATAAGTATCAATTTTATCACTTCAAAGAACCAACTTTTGGCTTTTTAGATGTGCTGTATTGAGTATTTATTATCTTATCATTTTCTATTCTTTACTGTTTTCTTCCTTCTACTGTCATTTCTTTTGGTTTTAGTTTGTTCTTTTTTTAACCTTCTTCCAATAAATACTGTGATGATGCATAGTTAGAGCTTGTTAGCCAGAGTAATTTATTAGCTAGAGTGACTCCATATTTGTTACTCAGAATGACCTCAAACCTGGCCCTAAAACAGAGAAGTTGGCCTTAAAAAAATTAAACCAGGACATTAACAGGATAGTTAATGGATTGTTGTCACCACATATTGTAACTTACTGTGTTATTGTTATCTTGCTAGCCGTCTATTCTTGCCTCTGTACTTTCGATATGCTTGGCTTGCTTGACGTACCTGAATACCATGGGAACCATAGGGGCTTCCCACCCCCTGCTGTGGAAACCTGCCATGGGAACCTCAGTTTCACCCTGAGCTTGTATTGTATCTTACCCTATATAAGAAAATGCTGGAGGGCAGTCAAGTATAGCACTTGGCTCTCATGCCTATGTAGTCTTACTGGCCAGTAATAAAGACTCTCATTTAACACCTTCGGTGGTCTGATTGGTCTTGACTGGGACGCTACCTCGCAACATTTAGAGGCCCCAGTGAGATCCCTCAAGACTGTCGACCCAAGGTCTGGTCTGGGACTCTGCCGGAGAGGGGCCGAGAAACAGACAGGAGCTCCTAGGGGGAGGCACCACCTGAGTTGTTCCAGGGCCCCAGGTAGATCTCCTCTCCTCTCTTGGGGCTCCGGTGGTTCCTGAGATGAAACCTTCAAGAAAACTAAAGTTGAGAGTCACCCGGGTTGAGGACCTTCGGAGGTAAGGTCAGGGGAGCACTCTTGGGAGACACGCAGGAGAGATCAGACGTGGCTGTCAATCTGGTGTCCAGAGTACTGTGTGAGACGTCACCGACCCACTGGTTAAGGTCCAGGGGTATGAGTGATTAGTGGCCACTGTGTGTTTGCCTTGCTGACTGTTTGTTAATTGTGTTTGATTGCTGTCCTATTATGTCTGTCTGTCTGTCTGTCTAAAAGGAGTGCATCAGCTGTTGATTTGTCTCTGTCCTGGAGTAAATGAAGGGAAAGTCAGCTCAGTCAGTCCTCTGACTGAGTCTGAGTGTGTGGTTTCACGGCCGGGGTCCTTAAGACCCCAAGAAAGGCTACAAGATCTGAGTAGGCAGACCTTGGTAAGACTGGCAAAAGCTGTCGTTCCACGGAGACATATGATCTATGGTGGTACTAAAACATAAAAAGTAGGCCACATTAGCTGGGCCACTACGGTTAAGTCTCCACTGGCCAGGTCTGTGACTGAGTGTGATCTTGTCCTGTCTGTGTCAGAGGGTTTTACCCCTCCATGCTCTGTCTGTATGTCGTTTGTGGCTGTGTGCCCTTGGACTGAGATCTGCATTGTACGGTCTGATTCTAGGAATCAGTTGTGGGAAAATCAACTAGGATGGAAATAGGAAGCAGTATGTGCTCTAAGACCCCCCCCCTTTTTAAGGTGTATGCTTAAACATTTTAAAGAAATTACTTTGTAAAAAAAAAACTAAATATGGTATTTCTTTCTCCCCAGTTGCTTTGGTGCCAAATGAAAAAGCAAAAGTAATGCCGCCCCTCCGAGCACGGCCAGAGGGGAATCCTACGTGCTTGACTGGTCCCAGTCTAAGCGAGGGTTCAGTCTTTGGGGCTACTCTCCCCTCCCCATACCCAGAGCAAATCTACGTTTGGGGAGGTGAGATAGGCGCCCAAGGAAGCTGAGGCAGTTGCGGCTCCCACGCCCGATTATGGTTCTTGTACCTCTGTTCTACCAGGGACCTCTGCCTAAGTCTTTCAACTGATAAATTACGCACTGACTAACAAGGTGGTATTGTTGTGTTTTTAAATTTAAAATAATTAATTTAGAGGTTCATTACATTATCTTGGTTAAATGTTGTTTATGGTTACTTCATATTGGGTTTTTAATTTTCCTTGTTTTCTGACTGTTGGGCTGATAAGACTATAAACCATACAATAGTAAAACATTGGCTAACATCTATTCATGCTTACTTGGCATCTAAAAGTATGTAATACACTCAACCAGCTGTACAAATATATGGGAGATATTTTATAACCTAAATTTCAGTCAACATTTAAAAACAAAAACTGAGTTTTCATTCCTGTCAATCTTACCAATAGTTAGTTTTGTCTTTTTGTCTTTCCTCCATTCCTTAGTTTAACTTTTGTTGTTTCCTCACAAAAATACATCATTGCATTCTCACTTTCCCTTCATTTCTAATATATGCATCTAAAGCCTAGATTTTCCTTCTAGAATACTTCAGATGAACCTTCCCTCAAGTTCTGATATGTAGCATTTTCACATTAATTAAAAAGGTTTTTTTTTCTATTTTTCCATAGTGATTTTTCCTTGAGATATGAGATATTTTAAGGCATATATTTAATATATGGAGCTTTTCTAATTATCTTTGTATTATTCTTTTCTAATCTAATTCTCTAGTGATCGGAGAATATACTTTGTACAATTTCAATTCTTTTGAAATTTATTGATAATTTCTTTATGGGTAAAATATAGTTGCTATGGACTGAATATCTGTATCTCCCCAAAATTCATATATTGAAATCTTAACCCCCAACATGATGATATTAGGAGGCAATGTGCAGCCTTCATGAATGGGATTAGTGTCCTTATTATGTAGTTTAGCAGCCTGAACTGCCTTAGACAACAATCCAAGTTTTAAAATGTTTTGTGGGCACTTAAAAATAGAGTATTATATATTTGTAATATTTATTCTGAAGTTTTTACATATAAAATTAATAAATCAGGTTCACTAAATGTGTTCAAATTTTCCCTCTATAGATTTGTCTGCTTGTTCTAAAAGTTATGAGAATGGTATATTAAAATATTCCACTCTGAGCTGGGTGTGGTGGCGCACGCTTGTAATCCCAGTACTTTGGGAGGCAGAGACCGGAGGATCCGGGTTCGCGGCCAGCCTCAGCTCTCTCTCTCTCCCTGTCTCTCTCTCTCTCTCTCTCCTTAGTGAAGCCCTCCGCAACTTCGTGAGACCCAGTTTCAAAATAAAGTATAAAAAATAGGGCCGGGGGTGTAGCGCGGAGGTAGAATGCCCCTGCGTTCAATCCCTGGTACCGAAAAAAAAATATTCCACTCTGGTTATTTTTATATTTCTCCTTCTTGTAAAATTTTTTACTGTATATATTTTGAGGCTATGTGATTAGATACACACATATTCAGAATTATTTTAGCTTCCAGGTGAATTAATATTTTATCAAGAAATGTTACTGTTTATATCTAATAACAATATATTTTAAATGGCAATTTTATCTGGTTTAATATAGCTTCACCATGTTTGTTCTGGTGAAGTTTCAATAATTTAGGACATTGAATTATTGGCCTCACTTCTTCAGCCCTTCCTGTATCCATGCCCTTTGTCATATGACTGCTATTCCTTCCACTAAAGGCAGAGGACCGCCCTGCCCTTTGACTTTGGTTCAGTCAAAATCTCATTTTGCTTGAGATGTTAGGGGCTATCCTGCAAATGGAGCTTGAATTATGCTTGTTCAACTGAACTGTCCAAGCTCCTGCTATCACCATGGGAATACATGCCCTGACTAGATTGTTGGTCCAAGGAAGAGTAGACCTGGACTCAAACTTCATTTTGGAGCCAAGCTAAGGCTAGATCTGTTCATTCCAAGATGCATGATTGTTTTAAGACTGAATTAGAAGCATTATTATAGTAAGAACTAACAGATAAGGAAGATAGTTACCTTGGAGTAGGGTGCATCAGTAGCAAAAACCTAAAATATATAATGTGATAGTGGATTTGGAATCAGAAAACAAGGGTATTAAACTAAAATAGGAAGTTGGGTGTGGTGGTACACACCTGTAATCCCAGTACTTGGGAGGCTGAAACAGAAGGATTGTAGGTTCAAGGCCAGCCTCAGCAACCCCATGAGGCCCTCTACAACTGAGGGAGATCCTGTTTCAAAATTAAAAACAAAATAGGGCTGGGGTGTAGCTCAGAGGTAAAATGACTCTGGGTTCAATCCCCAGCACCATACGCATACACAAAAGGAGAGTAATATGAAGCCATATGAAGAAATAAACATCTTGGCACAAATAAATACATGGGCAATTATAAAAGCTAGTAACTTGATTTGTAACTCTACTTTTTATTTGCTACATTACTCAAGAAACCAAGGCATTAAAATTATTAATCTATGTTTCTAAGCATACAACATGTAAAGATGTAATTCTGTGACATCACTTTTTGTCAAAGGGGTGGGGAAGGAGCTATGGACAAGCATTGTTTTTAATGCTTTTAAAGTTGAGCTAGTGTAAATTTAAATTAGAATGTTACAACATTAACATTTTAAACATAATTTCCTCAGCAACTACAAAGAAAATAACTAGACTGTACACAAAAGGGAATTAAAAGCATTGCACTACAAAAAATTAACTCAACAGAAAAGATGACAGTAATGTAAAAAATGAAGGACAGAAAGCCATAAGTCATGAAGAGTCCCTCCTTATGAGGAATTACTTTAAATATAAATAGATTAAATTTTCAATCAAAAGATAAGGATCAGCAGAATGGATAAAAGAGCATGATGCAAGTATATACTGTCAAGAGATTTACTTTAGAGCTGGGTGTGGTGGTGCATGCCTGTGATCCCAGTACTTGGGAAGCTGAGACAGGAAGATCGCAGGTTTGAGGCCAGCCTCAGCAACTTAGTCAGACTCTCAGCAAGCTATTGAGACCCTGCTTCAAAATAAAATATAAAAGGGCTGGGGGTGTAACTCAGAGGTAAATTGTCCCTGGGTCCAAGCCCCAGTACCACCAAAAAGGAAAAGAAAAAAAAAAAAACGAGAGAGCAGGGGTGGTTATACTAGACAAAATAGACTTTAAGTCAAAAATTTTAAAAAGAGAGCTGGGGATGTAGCTCAGGGGTAGAGTGCTTACCTTGCATGCTTGAGGACCTGAATTTGATCCCAACTATTGAAGAAAAACTTTAAAAAAGAGACAAAGAAGGTCATTTTATTAAGATAAAGGAGTTGATTCATCAGGAGGTTGTAACAGTTTTAAATATATACACAGCCAAACCTGGGGCACCTAAATGCATACAGCATATATTAATAGCTCTGAAGGGTGAGATAGACTGCAATATAGTCATTCCAGGGGACTTCAATACCCCACTTTCAACAATTAACAAATCATCCAGACAGAAGATCAGTGGAGAAACAGATGACTTGAACATTTTGGACCAAATGAACCTAGTAGATGAATGTAGAACATTCCATACGCCCATAGAGAATACACATTTTTCTCTAGCATATACATACATGCTCCAAGGTAGATCACATGTTAGGCCACAAAACAAGTCTAACAAATTTAAGAAGATTGAAATCATATCAGATTATCTTTCTGACCATAATGTGGTAAAATTGGAAATTGATAACAGAAGGGATTTTCAAAAATTTAAAAAATCCATGGAAATTAAACAGTATGCTCCTGAACAACCAACATGACACAGAAGAAGTGAAGAGAAATAAAAATATCTTGAGATAAATGAAAATGGAAAAAAACTTATGTATGCAGCAAAAGCAGTTCTTAGAGGGAGGGCTATAACAATAAATGCCTACATCAAAAAAGAAAGATCTGAAATAAACAACCTAATGATAAATCTCAAGAAACTAGGAAAAAAAGGACAAACTAAGCCCCAAGTCAGTAGAAGGAAAGCAATAATAAAGACCACGGCAGAGAAATGAAACAGAGACTATAAAGGGTCAATAAGGTAAGATTTGGTTCTTTAAAGATGTACAAGATTGACAAAACTTTAACCAGACTAAAAAAACAAAATCAGAAATGAGTGAATATTACAACTGATATCACAGAAATACAAAAGATCATAGAAGACTACTTACTATGAATAATTATAAGCCAACAAATTGGATTCCCTAAAGGAAATTAAACAATTCCTAGAAACATACAATCTACCAAGTCAAAAAGAACAGAAAATAAGAACAGACCAATGAGTAAGGAGACTGAATCAATAATAAAACTTTTCCCATCAAAGATATCTTAGACAAGATGGCTTCACAGCGGAATCTACCAAGTATTTAAAGAAGGACTAGTGTCAATAGTTCTCAAACTCTTCCAAAAAAATTGAGGAGGTAGGGAAGAAACTTCTTACTTATTTTATGAGGCCAGCTTTACCTTGATAGCAAAGCCAGACAAGGACACTTCACTAAGAGAAAATTACAATATCCCTAGTGAGCACAGATGCAAAAATCTCAACAAAATGCTAGCACACTGAAAGCAACTGCACATTAAAACGATTGTTCATCAGATCAAGTGGGATTTATCCATGGGATAGAAGGATGGTTAAATACACGCAAATCAATCAACATGATATACCATATAAACAGGCTGAAGAAACATAAAAAGAGAAAGAAAGAGAGAGAGAGAGAGAGAGAGAGAGAGAGAGAATGACAATGAACCCTTTTCTCAACAGTCAAGTCAAAATGTAATAAAGTCTTAAACATAAGACCTACCTTAAACCATAAAACAACTATGAGAAAAACATAAGGGAAATGTTCCTCAACATTTATCTGGGCAAATATTTCTTGGGTATGACCCCAAAACCACAGGCCAATGAAAGCAAAAGCAAATAAATAGGTCTGCTTCAAACTCAAAAGTTCTGCACGGCAAAGGAAACAATAAAAACACAACCCAAGGGTTGGGAGGAATTATTTGCAACCCATATTTCTTCCTTTTTTTGTGTGTGGTACTGGGGATTGAACCCAGGAACATTCTACCTTTGAGCTACACCCCCAGTCCTAATTTGGAAACAGGGTCTCACTAGGTTGATGAGAGTCTCATTACTTGCTGAGGCTGTCCTCGAACCCGCAATCCTATCTCAGCCTCCCAAGTACTGGGATTACAGGTGTGTACAACCCATATTTCTAATAAGGGGCTAATATCAAAAATATATAAGGAATTCAACTCAATAGTAAGAAAACAACCTAATCAAAAAATGGGAAAAGGAGCTAAAGGAACGCTTCTCAAGGAAGTCATACAAATGGCCAACAGATATATGAAAACAATGTTCCTCATCACAAATCAATCAAGAAATGCAAATTAAAACCACAATGAGAAATCACTTCATATCTATTAGAATGGCTACTATCAAAACGAAGAGAAAGGCAGACACGTTGGCACACCTGTAATCCCAGCTACTCAGGAGGCTGAGACAGGAGGATCTCAAGTTTGAATTCAGTTTGGACAACTTAGCAAGACCCTGTCTCTAAAATAAAAAGGGCTGGGGATGGAGCTCAGAGGTGTCCCTGGGTTCAATCCCCAGTACCACAACAAAAAGGAAGGGAAGGGAAGGAAAGAGAAAGAAGGAAGGAAAGGGAAGGAAGGGAAAAAGGAAGGAAGGAAGGAAGGAAGGAAGGAAGGGAGGGAGGGAGGGAGGGAGGGAGGGAGGGAGGGAGGGAGGAAAGATACATGGGGCAAGGGCTTCAGTGCACTGGATTTAACAATGGTCTCTTGAATATGACATGACAGATTCAGACAACAAAAGAAAACAGACAAATGACCTCATTAAAATTAAAAACCTCATGAAAACTAAAACCTGTTGGACACTGAAGGACAATGAAGTGAGAGAAAATATTTGCTAATCACATATCTGGTGTATTAGACAGGGTTCTCTAGATTAACAGAATACACAGAATGAGTATATTTTTAAAAAAAGGATTTATCAGATGGCTTACAGTTTGCAGCAATGTAGTCCCAGGTTCTGACTGCACGTGGAGGGTCAGAGGAACCAGTAGCTGGTCGAACGGTCTAAGAGCTGGAGTCTTAGGATTGGAGCAACCACTAATTCAGT